>MU227026.1:827994-877068 GCA_018584345.1 Thuja plicata
TGTTAAGAGCTTTAGCAACACTGTTTAGTGTGCACTTGGTTAAGAGATTTACAAAGGATTGTTAAATCCACCTTTCTTGAAAGGATTTCTTCTATTTTCTACACTTGTTAGAATGTAGACAAAAATATTCAATGACCTGAGTATGTGCAATCTAACATTGCTAATTATAGATCCATTAAAGATTACAAGTATAATGTATCACCTATTGTGATTGATCAATACCTCTATTGCTTGGTAGCCTTGAATCTGGTTCTTGATAACCTAATTCATCTTTTGCTATTCTTGCTTGAAAACCTTAGTCTAATCCATAGATGTTCTCCTTGGCTACTATCATCCTCACATCCCTCTTGAAATGAATGATTACAAATCTATTTATATAATAAATTGACCTAATTCAGTTTCACGTATTACAAAGATAACTCTATGATCAAAGGTTTACAACTTGACCTTGATCAATTAGTTAGACTGATTAAAAAAATTATAATTCCATTTCTTTTCCCTCAAGAAATGGTTTTAAATCAAACCAAAATGCTAAATATAAAACATAAGTGTTTTATCTGACGTGGAAGTTAGATCCACTTTTCTTCGAATTTAATTGACTTTCAGTGTCTGACGCTCAAGTTGCTCTGTTGTCAGTCTGTCAGTGTTCCTTCTGTGAACTATCCATCGGGTTCCCTTGCTCTTTCAGGTTCCTCTTATTTTCTTCTATGTCAGTTTGCACTTCAACATTTTTGGGTTACACTATGCAAACTATGTCGGTTTACTCTTGTGATCTATCTTGTCGGGTTTCTCTGCTCTTAACACTTTCGGTGACCTTGTTATCTGTACTTTCAATTTGTACTTTCAGTTTATCTTTTAGTGTAGGTGCAACCGATGGTTCATAACTATTTTCACTTTGCATATACTAATGGCAAAAATAATGTTTGCAATCTCCCCTTTGACTTTAGTATCAAAAAATTGATATGTGCAAAATACTAAACTGTGTAATATGTACACCATGTGTTTACCTTGTCATTTATGACTCCCCCTATGTATATGTCGGTATGTATAAGTATATACATGTATAATTTCCTTTATACTATACTCCCTTTTCACCTTATCTTCATATCATTTTCCCCTAATGTACATATCATTTCCCCCTTTTCTGATAGTAAGGGAAAAGTTGTATACTTACAGCTTATCAAAAATATGGGAATGAGAATTCTTCATGTCTTCCATCAGTTTCTCCTATTTCTCCTTTAGGTGTTCAAGATCCATTTTCTCAAGTGTGATTGGAGCATGCATATCATAGATGTTGTCTTATACAGACATCTCTAGGGTGGAAATTAACTGTCTTGCCGAAGTCATGTGCTATTGTAGAAGTGTAAGATTCGGTAACATTAGAGCCTGTAGCTCGGTAACCTCATCTCTAAACTTGGTTTCTGCCTCTAGAATTTATTGTCTCAACCTTCTAGATTTCATAATCTTTTCCAAATGCATTTTGATTGCATTGTCATATGTGGTCAGACTTTGTGCACTTGTGTTTAGATCAGAATCTATTTGTGCTATCTTATCACTATTTTCCTTAGTGATTTTCTCTAAAGCGCACAATTTTTGTATCAAGGCAATAGCTTTAGAAATTATTGGATCTAATTCATTTTCAAATTCTGAGAGATTTACCTTGTTCAATGCCACTTCTTGGCTGATCTTTTCTGTTAATTTGTATTGATATTTTTATTCTTCTCGTTCCTTAATTTCTTTCTCTGCATCCACATTATGAGATGTGATGGCCTCGGTTAGAACAATAAGTTGAAGAAGGATGGGGGTATTTTGATCAATGTCTATGTCAGGAACTATTTGAGTCAATATATCCCTAGTAGTTTCTAACACTAGAGGTTCTTTGTGCTCTTTCCTTAGCTTCTCTTGCATATCTTTCTTTTGACATATTTCTCCATACTTTTTGAGAGATTCAAAATCCAATGTAGAAGGGTCACATTTCGGTATCTTAATGATTTCATCAAGTGTTATCAAAATTTTTTTTCTTTGACTATTCCATCATCATTGCAAATATTTTTATAAGCTTTCTCAACTTCCAGGTCTCCTATTTCTGCAATCTTGTAGTGTATATATGCCCGCACACCTTCAACAAGAAAAACCCTAGCTGGTATAATGTAGAATGCATCAGCGTTGTCGGGTTGTGAAGCAACCTCAGGACAGATCTTGTAATGAGGTTCTTCACAAGTGATATTCTTGATTAGATTGACCTTTATCTTCTTTTCATTATTGATCTTGGAGGTTCTTGAATTATTTTCCATCATTTCAAAATTTAGGGTTTTTTCTCGTAAAAGAAAAAAGAGTTCTTGGTGAATGTTGTTACTTACTTCAATATTCTATGACTACTGTGAATATTTCTGAGTGTTGTGAACAAGGTTGAAGTCATTCTGTAATCTGGTCACTTCATTCTCTGGTTTCTCTCTACTTCTTCACTCAAATTGCTTTGTGAATAATGAGCTCTTCCATCAACTATTTATAGACTTTTGCCCTAATTCATGTCATAAATGCTCACCCACTTATTGGTGTTTGAAGACGGAGTCATCAGGTAGCATACATACTTCATTCTTGGTAAGAATGTGATGCTCAGGCCAGGTGTCAACTTATTTGACTATTTACTGATAGATCTTGGTATATGGTGAAGACAACATTGTCTTTTTACATGATTACCGACATATCTCGATTTATACTAGCAATTCAAGTTTTATATGTTAACCAATGATTCTCAGTAAGTATAGACAACTTAGCTTTGTATGTATACCAATGATTTTTGGTATGCATTAACCAATGGGATTGAATTAACATAATCATAATAAGTAATACCATAGTGCATCTTTAATCATGCTATTTTGGCATTTCATCAATGTATAATGGAACTGATGCAAAATATAACTTGCTATAATGCAGTTTCATACTTGTTCTGCTTAGGTGGGGGTGGTGATGTCACCAGATCCATTAGATAAGGTGTCACCAATTGCATTGCTCAGTCTAGCTTCATCACTGTTTGTAGCTTTCCTCCACATTTTGTTTCTCATCTTCTGAATGTCTTCAATGGTGTTTCTGTTGGAAAAGGTGCTTGTCTCTATCACTTGGTCTTTGCAGTCTTTTCTTAGATGACCAACTTTATGACAGTGTAGACATGTCATTCTAGGATTAGTCCAGATCCTAGACTTTCTCATCCATTGTCTCCTGCAATTTGTAGCTATGTGTCCAAATCTTCCACATACTGTGCAGTTTTCCCATGTATTGTAATCCCATATGAGTTACCGACTCTTTTCAGTTGATAAGAAGTTTCATTTTCTTTAGGCTTCCATGCTTTTTTTTTTCTTCTTCCTGCATTCAAGAGATGTGTGCCCATGCATTTTGCAAGTAGGACATTATTTGTCCATGTAGGTTTCCTTCTTTGGTTGTTTCACCTTATATTTACATTCATATTCTTTATTTCATTTCTTGTTACATTTATAACAAATTCCTATGAATGAAGGTGTGGAGTTAGGAATACCTTTCATTTTTCTCCTGCAAACATTTGATGTGTAGCCTGGTTTTCCACAGTGATTGCATGACTGCTTTCTTGGTCTTGGATTTGTGTAGACATTCTTTGGATCATCTTGGCATGGTGATTCCTCATTTTTGGTATACCCTAGTCCAGTATTGTTGTTGACTCTTCTTTGTCCATCTAGAAAATCATCCATCCTTTTGGTGCTTTCTTCAGCTCTCTTGATCATGTCATTATTTTGTTGCTGAATTCTCACTTCATTCTTCACTTTCATTTTCTTCTCTTAGCTCACCAATAGCTTCTATTCTTTTAATGAGTTCTATGTTCATTATGTTTGCCTCCTAACTCATAAGAATAATCTGATTGGTGATCTCATGATGATGTTCTGTAAGTCTTTGTATTTCTGACTCCTTCTCTTGTAGCTTTTCAGTAATCTTCCTTCTGTCATCAATAGATAGTGTTCTTTCTTTCTCATCTTGTCTAGCATTATTCATGACATCAATCATTCTTACCATTTGTGTCTCTTGAATGATTTGTAGAGATTTCACATGTCCAGCCAAATGTTGATTGATTTCATTCAGAATTGTGATTCTTTCTTCAGATGTGTCTGATGCTTTGCTAGTTGTAGATCCTGAAGATTCAAATAGATCAGGTATCTCTTCCTCATGGTAGTCTGTTTCATTACAGCAAGATGACATAATCTTTCTTTCATCCAGCAACTATCTCATCTTGATTCTAGCTTCTTTATACTGGTCATAGAAGATCTGTATCTCTAACTTCTGATTCTCAATACCTTTGTCTAGCTTGTACCTTTCCATTGTGTGATATTTTCTCTTAAGTATTTAAACTTTTCCAATTAAGAGATCAAGCTCTAATACCAATTGTTGGAAATAATAGAATGGTGTACTGAGAGGGGAGGGGTGAATAAGTACCCTAAAAACTTTTATCACTTAACCTTTATCCTTTTATGATCAATACATTGTATTATCATTCATATTTGTTATTCTATCTTTGTGTATGTAATATTAATTCACAATTCAATAAGCATGTAAAACATTCATAGAAGCATTCATGAAATGTATAGACACATGACACAAGATTTGGTAACGCAAAAAATCCCTGGTAGAAGGTAAAAACTATGGTGGGGATGAAACCCACAAAACTTCACTATCTACAGATTGGAAGGGGCCAGTTAAGGCTTACAATTTGATCACTTTTGATAATCTACCATGTTAGGAGTATTATGTGGAGACTGGTTAAGGTCTAATCTATTAAGAGCTTTAGCAACACTATTTAGTGTACACTTGGTTAAGAGATTTACAAAGGTGTAATGCCCTGCTAGGGAACCTAGGAGAACCAACCTAAACTTGACACTGAGTTAACAGGATAATTTTTTTTTTAAATGTTTACAAAAAATAATGATAACAATGCAGAAGTAATAAAATGAAGTACATAACATACACATAAGAACAAATCATACATAGATAACATTTCTCGAGGGTTCCTTGACATAGAATTACTTAAGCAAAATAATCTATGAGAACAACTATAAAGAACTAACATAAAGGATACATCAAATGAATCCAATAATATACATCTCATAAAATAAGACCACATATACATCTGATACCCAAGGTATACAACCTAATCAACCATCCACTGCACAAGTCGTAGGGTATGCAATAGTACATAATAAAACAATATAATACATCCTTGAAAGGATGTCAACCAATATACACATATGGTTACAAAAGTACATCTCATGAAACTTCATTAGTCTCCAAAAGAATAGGAAGAATAAGAAAATGCAACAAGGATCATCCAAGACTGAAGAAGAAGCATCAAAATCTCAATGGTAATAAGAATCACTACCACCTGACCACGTGGAACCAAAGGTCCACTCCTATCACGCTGAGGAGATAATAACATGCCCACTCACACAGGTATATAACATGAAGACAATCAAAGGTATACAAGCCATCATAAAGAACACATAGAAAGATTCTAGAAGCTTTTTGATCACAAAGAGAAAGACTAAAGCAAAAGCATAAGGATGAAAAGATCAAGACAACCAGAAATCCAAGATCAAAACAAAGGTAACCATCCAAAGATAAAGGAACATACATAAGATATCCAAAACACCAACATAACCCAAATATTGAATCCAAATCACCAAGTACCATAGACACAACCATAAAAGGTAAAACAAGACCTATGGAGGAGACTTAGGCTACATTCTATGGGATTTTCATCACATGGTCAATAACTTGAGTTACCCTGTACTAGCCTCTCTGGACCCCAGACCTCTCAATCATGACTCATGCGGAGCTAGAATACCCTCTCACAAAGATGAGAAATTATAACCATACCTACTCTCTAGGTATCAACTCATTCTTATCCTTAGTTTGTACTAGCACTAAAGGCATAAGCGATGCATCATAATCAATCTTGTATTTAATGTTAACCCCAAGTTTTATTATTACATTATCACTTATTAATAAACTTATGATAGGTCACCCTAGATTGGCCTCTATGGGCCCCAGAATCCTATTGTAAGCCACTCCCCTAAGATGCACCTAACTAACCACCCCCTAAGCTCAAGGTCAAATATAATCTCATAAAACTCATAAACTAGTTCCTACCCATATAGGAACTATTGGTTATCCATTAATCATAACAATATGAGACATTCTGAAAGGATCACATATCTTGAGTTCAAACATACTAGGGTTAGAAGAAAGATCAAAAAATTATCTTAAACATCACAAAAATATCATAGAAGAACCTGGCCACAAAAACCTGACAAACTCGGGTACAACATCCTACGGATCAACTAATCCGAATAGACAACCAAGGAACACATAATTCCACATAGCAAAAGAAAAAACATATTCCATTCATAATCAATGGAAGATTAACCCTAAAATGCATCTTGACGTGATATATATACATCCTTCGAAAGATTCCATTCAGGATTCAGTGATAACTAATTTATAACCAACATTATGCAAATTAGTTATCTAGTAAAATTACTAACAAATATAATTCAATTTTTAGGAAAATGCAAATGAAACACTTGTATAGGTTAATTTATAAAATTCACAACTCATAAATTAACCTATTTGAATAATTACTAAAAATCTCTACTATAATTACATATAAACACAAATAAATAAGTTGATAATAACAAAACTATTAAATCAAAATCTCTTTCAATAATTAAATTAATAATACTAAATCATAATAAAACATTTCTAAAAATGTTTAAATTATAACTAAATTTAAAACTAAATGTAAAACATATTTTAAAATGAATTAAATTAATTAAAATGTTAACTAAAACAAAAATTAAATAACAATAATTTATAGAATTTAAATAAATTAAATTAATATTTTTTTAAAAAAACTAAACAAAACAAAACAAATAATAATAATAATAAATTAAATTAAATATACTTTGGGGGGGTCTCGGCCCCACCCCACACCTTTAAACAAGCTCGTGGCCAAAGGCCGGTGGCCCCACTAGTAACAGTGGGTACCGCTCGCGGGCCCACTGTACCAGTGGTAATGCCTCGTCAAGGAACCCCCGAGAAATGTTATCTATGTATGAGTTGTTCTTATGTGCATGTTATGTACTTCATTGTATTGCTTCTGCATTGTTATCATTATTGTTTGTAAACATTTAAAAAAAATTATCCTGTTAACTCAGTGTCAAGTTTAGGTTGGTTCTTCTGGGTTCCCTGGCGGGGCATTACAAAAGGATTTTTAAATCGACCTTTCTTGAAAGGATTTCTTCTATTTTCTACCCTTGTTAGAATGTAGACAAAAATATTCAGTGACTTGAGTATTTGCAATCTACCATTATTGATTACAAATCCATTAAAGATTACAAGTATAATGTATCACCTATTGTGATTGATCAATACCTCTGTCGCTTGGTAGCCTTGAATCTGGTTCTTGATCACCTAATTCATCTTTTGTTGTTCTTGCTTGAAAACCTTAGTCTGATCCATAGATGTGCTCCTTGGCTACTATCATCCTCACATCCCTCTTGAAATGAATGATTACACATGTATTTATATAATAGATTGACCTAATTCAGTTTCACGTATTACAAAGATAACTCTATGATCAAAGGCTTTCAACTTGACCTTGATCTTCTAGTTTGCATGTTTTCAATCAGTTAGACTAATTAAAATAATTATAATTCCATTGCTTGTACATCAAGAAATGGTTTTAAATCAAATCAAAATGCTAAATGTAAAACATAAGTGTTTTATTTGACGTGGAAGTCAGATCCACTATTCTTGGGATTTAATTGATTTTCAGTGTTTGATGCTCAAGTTTCTCTGTTGTCAGTCTGTCGGTGTTCCTTGTGTGAATTTTCCATCGGGTTCCCTTTCTCTATCGGGTTCCTCTACTTTTCTGCTCTGTTAGTTTTCACTTCAACATTTTCAGGTTGAACTATGCAAACTATGTCGGGTTACTCTTGTGATCTATCTTGTTGGGTTTCTCCGTTGCTAACACTTTCGGTGACCTTTGTTATCTATACTTTCAGTTTGTACTAAAAGTCTATCTTTCGGTGTAGGTGTAACCGATGGTTCATAAACTATTTTCCCTTTGCGTATACTAATGACAAAAATAATGTCTTCAGGTTGAAAAAGGTTATGATATGCAATTCAAGAATGGAAAATGTGAAACCTTGGGAAGTTCAAGTATTGAGATTTCATTAGGTACAAATACTAAAGATAATGTCTTTCATCTAAATAGTGTTAAGAATAGATGTTTGATTTCTCAAATTGATGATAGTTGTTTATGGCATAAGAGGTTGTCATGTGAATTATGATAACATTGTCAAGATAAGTGCTACTAAGGTAGTGAGAGATCTACATAGGTTGTTGAAGCCTACTAATGCTATGTGTATGAAATGTCAGATGGGTAAACTAACTAGATCTACATTCAAAAGAAAAACTTATTGTTCAAGTGGATTGTTAGATCTTGTGCATATTGATTTATGTGGTCCATCTATAACTATAAGTTATTATGGAGATAGATATTTCATACTATTCATTGATGACTATTCAAGGTGACGTGGGTTAATTTTTAAAGGATAAATATGAGGTTTTTGATAAATTTAGAATCTTTAAGGATATGATTTAAATAGAGACAAGTTTGAAGTTGAAATGTCTGAGATCTAACAGAGGTGGTGAATACACATCTGGTGAATTTAATGCATTTTGTGAAAAACATGGGATGAAGAGATAAATGTCTACACCACAGACCCCATAGAAGAATGACATGGCATAGAGAAAAAATATGACTATTTTTTATACTGTAAGGACAATGATTATTGAAGGAAATGTTCCACATGTTTATTGGAGAGAAGTTCTGAGCACAACAGTTTATACATTGAACCGATTATAAATCAAACATGGTAGTAGTAAGACTCCTTATGAACTATGGTATGTTCACATTCCTACTATGAAATATTTCAAAATCTTTGGAAGCAAATTTTATATCAGAAGATATGAAGTTTTAAGGAAATGTGATTCTAGATGTGATGAAGGTATCTTTCTTGGTTATTCTAAAAATAGAAAGGCATACAAATGTTACAATAACAAGTTGAGAAAGATAGTTGAGAGTGCTAATGTAAAAGTGGATGAAAGTAATTAGAGACAAGCTAGATCTTTTGGATATGATTTAGATTATCAAGATGACAGCAAAAATTAGGGAATGCAACAACAAACACAGAATCAGAATCAAATTGTTCCACAGAATCAAGATGAACAAGTCGTTGCAAATAAAGAAGAAGGCGAGACACAAGAGTCTGGTATAAATGAAAATCCTAAGACTCCAAGGTATGTGAGATTGAATCATTCAAAAAATTAGATAATAGGTGATAATAATAAAGGTGTTCAAACTAGAAGAAGACTTTTTTTTAAAATAGAGGAGATTTGTTTGATTTCAAATATTGAACCTAAATATGTGAATGAAGCGTGAAAAGATGAACATTGGGTGAAAGCTATAAAAGAAGAATTAGAATAGATTAATAAGAATAAGACATGGATTTTAGTTCCCAAACCTAAGGACAATAATTGATAGGTACTAAATGGGTTTTTCAAAAATAAATTGAATGAAGATGGTGAAGTGGTTCAAAATAAGGCAAGACTTGTTTGAAAGTTTATTCATACATGGAAGGTATTGATTTTGTGGAGACTATTTTCCTTTTTCTAGAATTGAATTTGTTAGATTATGTATTGCTTATGTTTCTTAAAAAGATATCAAGGTCTATCAGATGGATTTAAAGTCTGCATTTTTGAATGGTGAATTGGGAGAAGAATTTTATGTTGAGAAACCTAATGGATTTAATTTGACTGATCAGAGAAATATGGTTTGTAGATAGAAGAAATAATTGTATGGATTGAAGCAAGCCCCTAGATCCTAGTATGAAAGATTGGATAAGTATTTATAGAAGCTTGGATTTAACAAAGGTACTATTGATAGTAACTTATACTTTAGGATTTATCATGCTAACATTCTAATTATTGAAGTATTTGTTGATGATATCATTTTTAGTGGGAATGATAAGTTGGGTGAAGAGTTTTCTAATGAGATGAAAAAATAATTTGAGATGTCTGATTGGTGAGATGAAATTATTTCTTTCTTTTTAAATTACTCAATCGGAAAAAGGAATCTTTATATCTTAGTCCAAGTATGTGAAAGAGCTATTGAAGAACTTTGGTATGGAAGATTCTAAACCAGTTGGTACTCCTATGGTGATTGGATGCAATTTGATAGAATATGATGATTCTCCTAAATAAAATCAGACCAGATACAAAGAAATAATTTTTGGTATCTTATATTTGACTCAGACTAGACCTTACATTATGAATGTTGTTTGTATTATTGCTATATTTCAAGAAAATTTTAAAGAATCTCATGCTGTGGATGTTAAAAGAATATTTAGATATTTGAAAGGGACAGTTCACTATGGTTTATGGTATCCTAATGATGATGATTTTACATTGAGTTCTTTTATTAATGCTAATTGGATAGGTAATCTGGATAAAATAAAGAGGACAACTTGTGGTGCATTTTTCTTGGGAGAGAGTGTTGGTGTAAATGGAAAAGTTGGAAGTTGAATGTGTTGGCATTGCTGTCAACATAGTAGAGGAATTTATTAGAGGAAGTGATCAAAAGAATAGATTGCTTGTTTCTAACTTAACTATTGTAGGTTAGTGAGTGGAGTAGAGTATTCAAAGGTCCAATGAGAAGAGGATATGACATATATAGAGTCATGCATGTAGAGGAAGGATGTTGATAGTGTTTACCATGTCCACCCAAATTTCTAGAGTGTTTCATGAAGATTTGGATAGGTAAACGGCTAACAGAAGATGGCTGGTAGAAAAGGTGAAAGTCAGTGTTAACAAGAAGATAGAAAAAGGTCCAGTGTGCTAAACAGAGTAAGAATTTTATGGATTGCATGTATGAGTGTGTCTAGGAAATGCTCAGGTATACTTAGCTTAGATGGTTTATACTTCAAAGGTCCGCATAACATATTTTTCTTGTCTTAGAGCCTTGCAAACAATTTTATCGAGGTTCAGTAAAGAAGAGTGACTAAATCCAATGGATGGAAGTGATTTGGATGTTAATGTGCTATTTATGATGTTGTATGTGTTGGAAATGGGCTATGTAACTGAGAGGGGAGGGGTGAATCAGTTACCACAAAAACAAATCCAAGTCCCTTAGATGTCTTAATCAAACTTATCACTATTACTCTGTTAACAAAGCAATCTTAAGATATTAAATGTGATTATCCTTTAGTGATTAAGTGAAGAAACATAAAGAATAAATAAAATAACATGTACATAGATGACACCAAGATTTAACATGGAAACCCAATTTGGGAAAACCACCAATCGCAACTAGTTACTATTTTTCACTCTTCTAAAGTGAGCCTGTTAGGAGCCAACCCTTTTAAAGGTTACAATATACACTGTTAGGTGTGACTCTGTTATAGGTTAATCACCCTATAAGGAGTGGCCTTGTTAGAGGTATTCAAACACTTCAATGTAGAAATGTCACCTTTTGAGAAGATTTATGAAAGACTATTAAGTCTAATCTGTAAAGAGATTTGGATCACTGCTACAATTGTTAGAGAGTAAAAATGGATTGGCCTGTTTGACAAAGAAACTATCTTTTCTGATTCAGATCTCTTCTCTGGTTTTAAAATGTATTCTCAGTGATCAAATATTCTATTGCAGCTCTGTCTGTATATTCTATCTTTAATCAGAATCCCATTTGATTTTTCCTTCACTCTTTATATCAAAAGAACTCTTCTACTTATTACTTCTTACACACATTCAATCCAAACTTGACCTACATAAATATGATAGGCCTTGTCAAGTTGTCTTGAATAACCTTCCAAATAAATAATAAAACTTAAGTTTGTCAACTACATATAGCCAATTAAACATAAAGTGTAAACTTCTATTGGTCACCTGACACTAAGTGTATAACTTGATTATCACTGTAATCCTTCAATACCTGACCATTACTGTATTGCCCAAGTGAACTTGGTTAGAACTAAAAATCACTTTGGTCTTCTTCAATACCCCAAAGAGCTTGGCATACACTAACTATTCTTAGTTTAGGTATAGATATTTGTGTAACATCACTACATTTGTGTATACATAAATGACAATACACAACTGAATAATTGTCATCAACAATATCCCTTTTTGGCATTGATGACAACACAACATGTCATAATAAAAATAATTTTAGAGCAACAGAAACAAGGATAAAATTTTATTAATGTCCTTAGCTTCATTCTAATTCTCATCTAGAAAACTCCCTCTGTCTTCACAATCACTGCAATACAGATTTCTCCCTTTTACATCAATCTTTGTTTCTGATAAAATTTCGCCCTCTGTCATCAATAATATTTCCCTTTAATAATTTCTTTGGCATGACATCAATAATCTCTCCCTCTTTGACATCCAAATGCCAAAGAATCTATCCAATGAAATTGTAGTGTATCTGATGTACTGATTCATATGCAATAAGCTCTGACAATCTACATCAACATGTTAAATATTTATTGTAGCTCGGTTGATGCATCACTAATATATCCATTAGTGAGCCTCAGGTAGGGGAATCACCCCTAGGTTTCCTCTAAGATAAAATAATGCATCCTTAGGTAAAGGTTTTGTGAATATGTCTGCAATTTGTTCTTTAGTATTCATATATTCCAACCTTAATTCCTTGATCTGAACCAATTCCCTTAAGAAATGATACTTTATTACAATATGATTAGTCTTAGTATGCATCATAGGGTTCTTTGAAACATGAATCACACTAGTGTTGTCACAGTAGATAATAACTATCTCTTTGATTTCCTCCTTCATACCTAACAACAATTATTTGAACCATATGATATTTGAACAATTTACTGCTACAACAACATACACTACCTCTGTTGTAGACTAAGAGATGCAATTTTTTTTTTCTAGTCCAAGAGAATAACATCTTTTCAAGGAATAACGGTCCACCACTGGTGCTCTTTCTGTCATCAACACTCCCTGCCCAATCAACATCAGTAAAAGTCTTCAAATCAAAGTTTCCTCCTTTCTTATACCATAATCCATAATCTTCAGTACCCTTAAGATATCTCAGAATCTTTTTGATAGCCATCAAATGATTCTCCCTAGGATTAGCTGAAAACCTTACAACAATACCAACTGTTAATGCAATATTAGGTCTAGTTTGAACAATATATTGAAGTTTACCAATAATGGATCTGTAGGTAGTCTGATTTACCTCCTTGAGTTATCACCCTTAGAAAACTTATGTCCAGTAGACATAGGTGTCCCAACTGGTCTGGAATCTTCCATTCCAAATTTATTTAGTATCTCTTTGATGTATTTAGAATGAGTAATGTAGATACCATCCTTCATCTAATGAACTTGTAAACCAACAAATAATTTTATTTCTCCAAACATAGACATCTACAATTCCTTACTCATAGCTTCAGAGAATGCTTTGCATAAATCATCATATCTAGTGAATAGTATATCATCAACAAATATCTCTTCTAATAGTATCTTGTTCTGAGGTCCCTCTTTGATGTACAAGCTACTATTACCATTAGTTCTCTAAAATCCAATACTTACTAGGTAATCATGTAATCTTTCATACCAGGCTCTAGGAGCTTTCTTTAGTTAATACAAGTCTTTGTGCAATTTTCAAACCATATTCATTTTGTTAGGATCAACAAAACCTTCAAGTTTCTCAATATAGACTTCCTCTTCCATAATTCCATTGAAGAATGCAGATTTTACATCTATTTGATATACCTTGAATCCTTTATGTGCAACGTATGCTAGAAGAGTTTTGGCTCCTTCAAGTCTTGCAACAAGAGAAAAAGTTTTGTCCATAATCAATACCCTCTTCTTGAGCATATCCTTTACACACTAATCTTGCTTTTTTTTCTAGAAACATCACCTTTTTTAATCATCTTGCTTCTGAAAACCCACTTAGTACCAATCACATTCTTGTCTTTTGGTCTAGGTACAAGAGTCTAGGTTTTTTTATTTTCTATCTTCTCAATCTCTTCATTCATGGATTCTATCCAAATTTCATCATTCAACACATCTTTTATGGATCTTGGTTCAATTTCACTAAGAAAACATCTACTTTTAAGTTTTTTCCTTGTCATTATACCTTCAGTTTGATCTCCAATTATTTGCTCAGGTGTATGATACCTTTTGACATATTTGGCAAGTACAGGTTCCTTCCTCTTTGATTCTAGGCTTGCTCCACTTGGTTCACCATGCTCAAACATTTTGTTCTTCTCTTCCAAATGGGACTCGGGTTCCACTGTTTGAGACTCAAGTGCCTCTTTTTGAGACTTAGGTGCCTCTATCTGAGACTTGGTTCCCTTTGTCTGTGACTTGATTTCTTCAGTCTAAGATGCAATTCCCTCTGTCTGTGACTCAGTTTCAACATTTAGCAGCTCAGGTTGCATAGGTTGCAACAAGGTTTGTGCTGATGAATTCAGTGATTGACATGGTTGTTGTCCAATCACCATTGCCTGTGTCTTAGGTATAGTATCAGGTTCATAATACACAAAGTTTTTGTAGTCTTCAGGATCTTTACTACTCTATTCTTCACTTCTCTATGCAAACTCATCAATATTTACATGTACACTTTCTATGAATTTATGAGTAGCAATATTTAAACATTTATATGCTTTTCTTTTATAGGAGTAGCCTAAGAATATACCTTCATCACCTTTTACATCAAATTTTCCATTTCTTTCTTCCTTCAAGATGTAACATTTACTTCCAAATACTTTGAAATAACAAACATTGGGTTTGTAGACATACCATAATTCAAAAGGTGTCTTCTTAGTACCTTCAGTTGAACTCTATTCAAGGTGTGAATTGCAGTGCTAATAACTTCCTTCCAGTATTTGGTTGCAACATTCATTTTAATCATCAAGGTTCTTGCACAATCCATAATAGATCTATTTTTTCTTTCTGCTATCCCATTTTGCTATGGTTTACCTGGGACAGATACTTGTCTCTTGATTCCTCTTTCATTGTAGAATTCATTTAACTCATTAGAAATGAATTCGCCTCCTATATCAGATCTTAAGCATTTAAGTTTCTTTCCTATTTCCTTCTCAACTCTGGCAAGGAACCACTTAAACTTCTGAAAATATTCTAATTTTTCTCTTAGAAACATAACAGTCATCATTCTGGAATGGCCATCAACCAATAGAATGAAATACTTATCTCCTGTGTAACTTGTTGTTCCAATTGGTCCACACATATCAGTATGCACTAACTCTAAGACTTCTTCTATATTGTAATTATTTCACTTGATAATAGTTTTTCCCATCTTCCCAATTTGACATTGTTTGCATATTTCCAATTTAGGTTTCTTAAGAATATGAATACCTCTTACTCTTTTGTTCTTTCTTATGTTGACCAAGTTATCAAAATTCACATGACACAACCTTTTATGCCATAACCAACTTTCTTCTACTTGTGCAATAAAACATGAATTTTCAGTGAGATCAAGATAGAATGGATTACCTTTTGTTTTCCTGCCACTTCTAACTAGGTTTCCCTTACCATCCAGGAGCTTTGCCTTATCATTCATGAATTCTACCTTGAAACCAGTGTATTTAGCTATGCCACACTTAGTATATTATGCCTTAGTCCTTCAACCCAATAAGCATGATCACATTTGATTCCTCCATTTAGAGAAATACAACCTTTACCTTTCACATAGCAAGGTTCATCATTTCCAAAACTGACACTCCCACCATCATAGTGCTCAAGATCTTCAAATTTAGTTTTATCACCAGTCATGTGGTGAGAAAAACCACTATCAGTTATCCAAGTGTCATTTTTGATAATGTGAGAGTAAAATGCAGTCTTTTCATTATCTTCATTGTCTGACTCATCCTTAATAGCAATGTAAACCATTTCATCTTCATCTTCATCACTATCATAATATTTTTCAATATAAAAAGATTTCTTACCTTTTTCCTTGTAGATTTTATATCTTTTGAAATCTTTCTTGCCTTTGTACTTTTTGAACTTTCTCTCACCTTTGTCCTATTTGTTTGGACATTTAGAAACAATGTGACCAACCTCATCACATGAAAAGAAAATCAATGGTATTCTTCCTTTGTACTATCCTTTTCCTTTGGCAGCTCTCTTTGCAAGTAGTGCTTCAATTATTTCTAGATCTTCATCATCATAATAATCATCACTGTCACTGTCAATCTATTTTCCTTTTGAGTTTCTATCCATCTTACCAAGGTTTAATTTAGCTTTGAATACAGACTCAAAATTTCTAGGATTAGAAGAATAATTGTCAAAATGGTCCAACTCAAAAGCTGTAAGCCTTCCAACCAATGCATCTAGAGTTATATCATTACTGCACCCCATCTCTTGAATAGATGAAAATCTAATTTCATAGATAGGAAGTAAAGTTATCAATACCTTACTAACCACTATTTTGTCTTCAACTGTTCCATCAGAAGCTCTGATGGCACTGACACTTTTCTTGACTCTTTCACTATATTTTGTAATGTCTTCTCCTTCTTTCATTTTCATCTGATCAAACTGACCTCTGAGACTTTCTTCTTTGGTTCTCTTTACATTGTCATCTCCTCCATGTATATCATGTAGTTTCTTCCACATATCATAGGTAGTAGGGTAATCCTTGAATTCATCAAATTCAGAATAGATGAGTGAAGAAGCTATATCAATCATCATTATGTTATGATTCTTCATGTCCACCTTCTGATCCAAAGACATAGGTCTCAGTGGTTTCACATACGTGTGGGCCAAGAATTGCAAACTAGTATCTCCAATAGTAGATAGATGTAGCCTCATTAAATCTTTCCATGCAACAAAGTTGTCTTTGTTAAACTTGGAGATATCCCTTCTGTAAGACATCTCTGATCTTTATCTTAGGCCTTGAAACCTTCCCTGAAAGAACCAAATGCTCTGATACCAATTATTGGAAATGGGTTGAGTAACTAAGAGGGGAGGGGTGAATCAGTTACCACAAAAAAAAATCCAAGTCCCTTAGATGTCTTAATCAAACTTATCACTGTTACTGGGTTAACAAAGAAATCTTAAGATATTAACTGTGATTATCCTTTAGTGATTAAGTGTAGAAACATAAAGCATAAAGAAATTAACATGTACACAGATGACACCAAGATTTAATGTGGAAACCCAATTTGGGAAAACCACCTATTGCAACTAGTTACTATTTTTCACTCTTCTAAAGTGAGCCATGTTAGGAGCCAACCTTGTTAAAGGTTATAATGCACACTGATAGGTGTGACCCTATTAGAGGATTAAATCACCTTGTAAGGAGTGGCCTTGTTAGAGGTCTTCAAACACTTCAATGTAGAAATGTGACCTTGTGAGAGGATTTATGAAAGACTGTTAAGTCTACTCTGTAAAGAGATTTGGATCACTGCTAAAATTGTTAGAGAGTAACAATGGATTGACCCGTTTGATGAAGAAACTTTCTTTTCTGATTTAGATCTCTACTCTAGTTTTAAACTAGATCCTCACTAATCAAATATTCTATTGTAGCTCTATCTCAATGTTCTATCTTTAATCAGAATCTCATATAATTTCACCTTCATTCTTCATATCAAAATAACTCTTCAACTTATTACTTCTTACACATATTCAATCCAAACTTGACCTTGTATAAATATGATAGGCCTTTTCAAGTTGGCTTGAATAACCTTACAAATAAATAATAAAACTTAAGTTTGTCAGCTGCATATAACCAATTAAACATAAAGTGTAAAGTATTGTTGGTCGGCTGACACTAAGTGTATAACTCAGTTAACTCTGTAATCCTTCAATGCCCGACCATTATTGTATTGCCTGAGTGAACTCGGTTAGAGCTGAAAATCACTTTAGTCTTCTTCAATTCCTGAGAGAGCTTGGCATACGCTAACTATTCTCAGTTTAGGTATAGACATTTGTGTAAGATCACTACATTTGTGTATACATCAATGACAATACACAACTGAATAATTGTCATCAATAGTATGATGTTCTTAAAGCATGTGCTTGATGAGTTTGTGATCCATACGGATCAAAAGGACTTGATTGGTTGAATTTTTGGTCATTGATAATATTTTTATTTGTATTATTTGTTCTTGGTCGACCTAGTTGGTAAATCATGTTGTGTAAGTATAAAATGTGTTATTAGGGAGATTTATGATCTTGAGGTGGTTTTTATGGATGAAGGTCATAATCTAACGATCATAAATAGATCAGGTATATGAGAATTGGCATGTTGATTTGAAGGATAGTTGAATTAGGTTTTTTTGACCTAGTTCTTAGTATAAGATGATGAATTAGGGAAAATTCACTAGTGCAGAAGTGGAAGAATGGTTGAGCATGCCAAGGATTTCTTGTAAACAAGTTGTTGAGATCTCTTGAGGGCCAGATTTATTATCTAAAAGATTTAGAAAGGATTTGAGTAGAGATTATACTTGAACTTTAATGAAACTGACTTTAGCATAAGGTAGATGTTGTTATCTAGTTCACAAAATATTTAGATCATTGTAGTCATCAGTCTGTAAGGTAGTGAGCCTTCCTTAGGGTTGTAGCCCAAGGCATTTTTATTTGAGTAGTGAGCTATAGGTAGTGAGCCTGAATACATTACAGTCCCCACATATATTGTAATAAGTTTTTACTCCTAACAAGGTATTTACTTATTATAGGTAATTAAACCCACCTTGGGTTTTCCCCAATAGGTTTTTCACGATAAAATTTTTGGTGTCAAGCATTGTGCATGTGTTTCAGATTTATTGCTTTCTTGCTTATTGTTTGATTATATAACTAGATCTAAATATTAGGGTTGTATGCTTGATAAGTTACTGTGCTAAAGGAGTTTAGAAGGTTGAAGGGTTTTGAGATTTGGATTATTGGTAACAACTAATTCACCCCCCTCTTAGTTATTCATTTACATAGTATCGAAAATTGGTATAAGATCTTTGGTCCCTTAAAGGAAGCTTAACAAGATTATGGGAGCTTTGATATGACAACTTATAGAAAGGATAATCCAAGGTTTGAAGGCACCAACTATGTCATATAGAAAGGAAAATGATTACAAATCTGATATGCATTGGTGAGAAATACTAGAATATTACAAAGAAATCTAATACTCCTCCTGCAGATCTAACCATTGCTTTAGCTGATGAGAAGAAACAATTTTAATGGAATGTGAGAGAAAATGAAGCATTACTGATTGTCCTATCAGATACAGAGTACATAAATGTGATGGAGCTAAAGACTTCCCATTAGATCTGAACCAAATTGGAGACTCTAAATGAAGGTGACGCACATGTAAAATATGAAAAGTTGCAAATCTTGAAAGGAATTTATGAACAAGAGATTAGAGAGCCTTAAGAAGAAGAGAAAGAAATTTAGGAGTCGGAAGCACTAATTTCAAAAATGATACCTAGATCATGTAAGTATAAAGGAAAGATGACCCTAAAATGATTTTCATGAAATGAAATAGGATATTTTACCTCTAGATGTCCAAAGAGGGATACTAATCTTAAGAAAAATAGGTCAATATTTGAGAAATTTGTTTATTATGCTAGGGTAAAAGCACAATAATCTATCACCTTTTTAGCTAACTTGATTGACTCGACGCAGTTAGACTCATCCTAGTCAGACTCGACTGAGTCAACATGGCACTGAATGGGTGCCTACATTGCCAAGTAGGCTTGTGCGTGAGCCAATGCGAGGGCTAGTAGGACTCAGCTGAGTCTGACTGGGCCAGGTCTACCTAGGTGGCATGCCATGTTGGCAGCCAAACCTCCAAAAACACAAAAAATATAGAAGTTTTCACTTCTGCTATTTTTTTCTCTACTTAAAATAGACAATGTCAAAAAATTAAAAGTACCATTTTCTAGATCTCAAAACTACGATTCTTGAAATATAAATTTTATATTGTTTCGACTACAAAACATTGAACAAATTCGTTAGAAACTGCATGTAGGTTATTAAATCTCTCAGAAGTCGTTGATTCGGATAATATAAAAAAAATCTAAATCAATTTAGAATTTTTTAAAAATAATAGATAACACTAGAGAAGAGAGTCCTCTTTAATAATATGTAATTTATTTTCTTTTTTGTATAATTTTGATAGGGTAAAAATGGCGGGAGACAAAAAATGTTGATTTCAAGTAAGTTTGACTTTGAATACTTATAACGGGCAAACTATACATCAAAAACACTTCTTTCTTTTTTTCTGCACTATCTATACATGTCATCTAAAACATATTATGAAATTGGAGGAAAAAAAATGTTTTACGTATAATGATTTGGCGGGAAGTAAACTCCCTGATCTACAGTATTTTTCAGAAAATGAAAAATAGACCAAAAAAACTCAAAAAACATATTAATTTTGGTTCAATTTTTCTAAAAACAATTATAGCCATATAATTCATCCTATTTCACACATTTCATCAGTTTACATCATCTTCAGATTATCAACAAAAATGTGACTTTTATGCCCTTGAAATTTTACAGTTTTGGTGTTGTTAACCTTTTCCTTTGTAAAAGGGTGACAAATTATGGTGCTTTTACCCGCTACTGATGATTAGTATGATATTGTTAGAAGTGAAGATGAAATATTACTTACTACCATTAAAGAGGATGAAGCTAAATCAAATGATTATAAGTCTAACATTTTTTTAATAGTGTTTTTGAAGAAAATGCCTTAGCTGCTCAAGTGGTCAAAAGGGATGAATGGATTATTGATAGTGGCTTCTCACATCACATGAATTATGACATGAGAAAGTTTATCGGCTATGAAAAAATTGATGATGTATAGTAAGATGGGGTGATAGTATCGGTGGTATGGTTAGAGGAAGAGGATCCATTTCTCTGGATGGTAAGAACATAACTAATGATGTACTATATGTGGAAGGTCTGAAGCATAATCTCCTCAGTGTTGGACAGTTAGTGGAAAAAGGATATGGACTACATTTCAAAGATGACATATGAAAGATCATAAATGAATGTAGAATAGATATTTCCATGATATCAAAGACTAAAGGTAATGTATTTCATCTTAATTGTGGACAAAAGACTTTTTTGATTGCACAAATAGATGAGAGTTGGTTATGGCATAAAAGGATATGCCATGTGAACTTTGATAATATTGTGGCATTAATTTATAAACATATTTTTAGAGATTTTCCAATAGTGAAGAAGCCTAAAAATTCTACCTGCAAAGAATGTCAATTAGGTAAGAAAACTAGAACTACTTTTAGATATAAAGTAATAAATTCAAATCAATTATTAGATCTTGTACATACTAATTTGTGTGGTTGTACCAAAACAAGAAGTATGCATGGAGATAGATACTTTATGTTACTCATAGATGATTACTCTAGAATGGTATGGCGACCTTTTTAAATGAAAAATCCGAGCACTTGAAAATTTTAAGATCTTTAAAAGATTGGTTGAGACTAAGACAAGATTGAAGGTGAAGTGCTTAAGATCAAAAAGTGGTGGAGAATTCACATCTTGTAAGTTTAATACATTCTATGAAAGGCATGGAATAAAGAGACAATTTTCAGCTCTGCAGAGAACAGAACAAAAAGGAGTTGTTGAAAGGAAGTGTTGGGACTAACTTTTGAGATATGATCTTGGGGTGTTGAAGTGTTCTTCTTTTAAGCAAGCCTTGCGGGTGGTGTGATTACAGATTTGAAAGGAAGCGTTAAAATAAAGCTCATTTCTATTTCACAAAAGAACATATTAAGGGGTTGCAAAATAGCACTCGTCACTATTTCAAAAATGAGCATATTAAGGGTTTGTGAAATAGCGCTAATCTCTATTTTTTGAAAGATGGTTTAGAAACTGCAAAATATTTATTCTTCCTCAAGCATAATAAAGTACTCCTGGCTGGTGAGGTGGTGTCTCATTAAGTGAAGTGACTTTTCTCATGTGAATTTTTTAAATTTTTACCTGAGTAAATCCCCATTGTTTTTTGGAAAAGTCTGGTACAAGGTGAAATAGAGGAGTTAGCAAAACAATGAGGATTTGAGAGCTTGATCAATTGGAAGAAGCGCCTAAAATAGTGAGTGGTTTCTCAAAACATTTGTTCTTTCTATTTGCAATATACCTAGGAAGAAGAAATAAGTGATTGTGGGTGATACTATGATTCACCCACCTCAGTACACATTATTAAAAACATTACCCATGTCACAATATATTGGAACCAAGGGTTGATTCTCAAATGTGTGTTTGAGATGTAGAGACTCTATTATTCTAGCTCATGGCAGGTCACTTTTTTGGTCTTTTTATAGGAAAAGAAATGAAGAGTCCTGCTTTGTAACCCTTGGAGATTTGGTATGGCTAAGGTAACTGTACCTAATGTATTTATTGAATTTGAATTTATTTCTTCCTTAGTAACACATTATAAGCCTGAAACTAGGATGATGAGGAAAATAGACGGGAGCCCACTCTTCGTCATCTCAAAAAGCATGATACAAGAATGTTTTGGGCTAGACCCTCATGTTATCAAAAAGATAGACAGAGTGGATTTTCCTATAGATTATGAAAGGATGGTTAAGGGCATTGGTTCAAGAGAGGTATCTTTCTTCATGTGTAGAGGTCATGACAATAAATTAATTTAGATGGATGGTAAAGCTCCTTTCTCAACTAGTGATTTCATGTATTTATTCCAGAGGACCTACTGGGGTTGAGGAAAAATCTTGGGAGAGGATCACAAGATGAAAATGCTAATTGACCTCATGCATATTTCCATGAGAGAATAACATTTGCATCTTTTGTAGGAATTTGATATTGCTTTTTTGTCGAGAGGATTCTTCATAAAGAATTAGTTGAGTGGAAGGAGATCAAAAAATTCAAGCATTACTCTTTTCTCTTCCATCTCATTTTGTTCCAAAATAGAATCATCTTCGGTCACTCATTAAAACTAACTACCATGGACGGTCAAGGTTCTGGACTTCCAATTTAGTTGTGGTGCAGGGTTTGAGATAAACACAGTAAAGATGTTGACTATAAGATTTTCTATGACAGGTTTTTGGTGTGGGTTATTAGAGCAGTAGGAGGAAGTATAGTAAGAATTCCTCCCAGAATCAAGGACATTCTAAGAGAAAAATATACTAAACCTGATGAGGGTTTCACACATAATTTTGGAGATTGGATTTGCAAAAAAATCTATACTATTTTCTGAGTATACGTATGTAGGAAAGCCCCTCACATGCTTCCCCTTTTGTGTTAGAAAGAATGAATTTCATGGAATTTATGTGGCAACTTGTATGGTTCTAAAAGGAAGTAAATGTCTAGAGGAAGAAAGGAACCTTTTTTCCCAATGTGACCATATTTGTAGGGTTTTCAATAGGTTCTAGGACTTTAGAGTAGTTGCAGGAATATTTTCAATCCTATCATATGGATAGTGTGAAATCAAGGGACTATGATCCTGAAAACCATATCAAATCTATGATAAAGGATTAAAGGCATTCTCTTAATTTGTTGGAGGATGTTGGAAGAACTTATTGGGATATATCTAAGATTCATCAGAGATGGAAAAAAGTGAAAATCCTAGTGGAATTGGAAAAGGACAGGGCCTTTAAGGGATTACCTAAATTCCACAGTGAGGAAATTAATGAGGTTTTCAGAATGGAATTGTATATCTGGGATTTTGATAAACTACAAGGAAAAAGTCAGGATACATCAAGTGCAAAGGTAAAACCTTCTCCCAAAAGGTCCAAAAAATTGATCATTACAGTTAGAGACTCTGATTCTTCCCCACCAAAGAAGTCCAAAGTTGGAAAGGAGCCTTCGTGTGAGTTATTAGAAGAAAGGGGTGATACTGATGAGATTACTGCTACTTTGAGAGATATGAACCAGTCAGAAGAGGTAGGTCCATCTTCCTCACCTTCAGTTTATCAAGAGGAATTGTATGGATATAAGGTGTAGTTGTAGGGAGAAGGAAACTCTTCAATTATTGTAGATGAACAGAAGGCAATTTCAGCCAGGTTTATTGAGAAGAATGATTTCATCCACTCCCAAGAGTTTAAGGACTTCTAGATTCAAATGAAGATGAAAGAGTTTGAAGAATAGAAACAAACTTGTTGGATGGGAGTAGAGGAGTCTAAGAATGAAGATGTTGTAAGTCAACTCATGAGAGAATTAAACTTGGACAATGTGGATTTCACAGTGGAAGATGCTGGAGAAATGTTGTGAAAGAGTGATATATTGTTAGTCCCTGGCTTCACTTTAAATAAAAATTTTCTTTTGGATCAAGTTAAGAAGCAGGATGATCCAAATTTGGTGGTTGAGTTTGATAGCGAGGATAAGATTATTGGATCAGGGTACAACCCTAAAATAGAGACACTAACCACATGGGTAATTTTTAAAGGATTCTATAAACTAAAATTAATTGACTTCTCTAAAGGTGCAAGTGGGTTAGCTATTGTACAAACTATGGCTAAAAAAAATCCACTTATCTTTGCAAGGAAGCTAGTGCACAAGGAATTGTTTAATAAGGATTAAATTAAACATATACAAAATGAACTGAAACAATCCATAGATAGGTAGGTGGAGCTGAATAAAGTGATAAATGAGCTATACCTCAAATTAGTAGAACAAGAGAGAGAGATTCAAAAATTAAAGGAGACTAAACAAAATTATGCCCTTGTAGTCCATGGTGGTGCCTCAAGTGTACCCTCTAATGAGAAGTAGGTTAAGTACCAAGGGGACATGGGGGAGATAATATCTAGTAGAATCAGGCAAGACATCTTGGTGCACCAATTTGCTACTTTGGAACAGATCCTTTCTTTTCGGGTGAAGCTTGTGATTAGCAAGTGTTTTGATGTTTATGAGGGATATTTCTCATTGAATGAAATGTCTGGTAGTTTTAGAAGGAACAAACCACTACTGTAGGATCTGGTCAGGAGATAGAGACCATCCTTTTTTGAGATAACTGGTGTTTTTGATGTGATACATTGAGATCATGATGCTCCTTCTAGCATCAAGAAAACTAAGGAAATTATGGATTCTCTATTTGACAAAATAAATTATATTACACACGAGGGTAGGATTAAGGAGAAGTTGCCATCTTTTAACACTATCAAGTACTGGACAATTCCTAAATTTTTAGATAAGGAAGGACATGTTAAAAGCTTAGATGAGTGGAAAATTGAATATCAGAACATGGTTCCAAGAATTATTGAGCATCTGAAAGAAGACAAGAGCTTCTCTATAGACAAATTCAATATCTTCCTTGATAGAGTTAGCATTCTTGATGAGAGATTCTCAAATTTAATTAATGAGGCTTGAGCTATTTATGGGAAAAGATGGAGGGACCAAATTCTTATCCTACCAGATATTATACATTTCCAATGACCTTCACTTGTACAAATTTCATACTAGATTAAAGAATACTTGGCACCTGTAGTGAGATCATAAGATGGAAAACATGCTGATAAACTATTCTACATGCACCCTTATTTTTTCTTTTTCTTTTTTTGTTTTATTTGGTTGTGTTTGTAAGTGTCAATTTTCTTTTGGTTGATTAGATTTCTTGCTAGTTGAAACGTCACAGAATGTAAATGGTTGGAAGCTACTTGCTTCCCCTAGTTTTGGAGGGGAAACCACATCCATCTAGTATATAAATTTAGATTCAACTGAAAGAAAACTCTCTGGATTGTACTTAATTTTTTGATATCAATAAAATATACCCCATTTCCTTGTCCACTTAGGATCTTATCTATTTTTTGAATTCAGACTCTTTTTTATGATTGATTCAAAGATTGATTGTCACCTTTAAAACTTGTGTGATTGATTTTCAAGTCTGTAATATTGATTTAAGAAATAGAAAGCAATGGCAAAGTGTTTTCCTATTGCTTCCTATCTGATTGGTTCCTGTGTGAGGATAAAATGTTATCAAAAAGATTAATATTATGAATTTAATTTATTCACATTGATAGGATTGGGTGATTGATGATGTTGCTTATCCTTTGGAGTGTTTCCTATCAGAGAAGTATGTGAAGGGTTCAACAAAACTGACTCTGAGCCCAAATTAGATAAGGGACTAGCTTGCGCCCACTTAAAGGAGTAAGTAATGTCCAAAAATGATAAGTCTCTTTAATTTATTTCCATTTAGCAGAGGTATACTAGAGGAACAACCAAATAGGATTAATTCAGTAAGTAGTAAGGATTTCTTGTTCATACATTCTAGGTAGTGCCACTTCAGGATTTAATATTGTTAAAGGACTTTGGATTGGAATCTTCTATAAAAATATCTAATTTAGGAGGAGATTAGAGAAGGGGTTTATTTGCCCAGGTTCTGCAAAGCCTAAAGAGTAGAGGATTAAAACCATACCTTGGTTTAATTCTATCAGTTGGCCAAGTCAG
Source organism: Thuja plicata (assembly GCA_018584345.1). NCBI lineage: Eukaryota > Viridiplantae > Streptophyta > Pinopsida > Cupressales > Cupressaceae > Thuja > Thuja plicata. The sequence continues at coordinate 854,488 of MU227026.1, forward strand.
TTGGAGAGTTCAAAGATAAATCTTGGCATCCTTTTAGTGTTTTCCAATATGTTGATTTGGGAACTAAAAAGAAGAATATATCCATTCTTAATACTGCAAGGACCATGATTATTGAATGTAAAGTTACAAAAAAAATTTGGAGAGAAGTATTTGGCACTGCAGTATATACTCTCAATCAGGTTCAACTCCAAGGAGATACATGCAAGACCCCCTATGAAATTTGTTGTGGAAATGTTCCACTGTTAGGTATTTCAAAAAATTGGGTAGTAAGTGATACATTAAGAGAGATGAGGACATTGGGAAGTTTGATATCATAAGTGATGAAGGTATATTTCTTGGCTATTCTACTGAGAGAAAATAATATAGATGCTACAACAAAAGATTGAAAAAAATAGTAGAAAGTGAAAATGTAAAGGTGGATGAAAACGTTGAGAATTTAACTAAATCAAGAGGATATGAGTGTGATGATCAGAATATCAGTAAAAATAAGGGAGAACAACATAATAATCAAAATCAAATTTAAGGTTGTCTATTGAATGAAGTTAATGATACCTATACAAGTGGAGATGATAAAGAACAAAAGCTTGAGGTAAGATAAAATATTCCAAGGTATGTGAGATTTAATCACTCAGAAGATCAAATAATTGGGGATAGAAACAAAGGAGTTCAAACTAGGAGAATGATTGAAAATGAAGAAGTCTTCTTAATATTATAAGGAGAACCTAAGGATGTAAAGGAATCCTGCAAAGATGAAAATTGGTACAAAGCCATGGAAGAAGAGTTGACAAAAATTCAAAAGAACAAAACTTGGATCCTTGTTCCTAGACCAATGGACAAGAATGTTATTGGTACAAAATGGGTATTGAAGGATAAAATGAATGAAGATGGAGAAGTTGTGATCAGGAATAAGGACAGATTGGTATGTAAAGGGTATGCATAAATGGAAGGTATTGACTATGAGGAAACCTTTGCACCAGTGACAAGATTGGAAGTGGTAAGACTATTTCTTTCTTATGCTGCGCATAAGAACTTTAAAACCTATCAAATGGATGTAAAATATTCTTTTCTAAATGGAAACTTGGAAGAAGACATATATATAGAGAAACCTTATGGATTAAAGTTGACTAATGAACTAGGCACTATGTGCAATTTGAAGAAAGCACTATATGGGTTGAAGAAATCTCCTAGACCTTGGTATTCTAGATTGGACAAGTATTTACTAAAACTTGGCTTTATAAAAGCTAATCCTGATAGAAATCTATATTTCAAAATTGAAAATGAGAAAATACTGATTGTTGAAGTCTTTGTGGATGACATTATATTTTAGGGTAATGAGAAGCTAAGTCAAGAGTTTTCTACTGTTATGCAAAATGAGTTTGATATGTCCATGATAGGATAAATGAAACTCTTTATAGGCTTGGAGATTTCACAGTCGGATGAAGGGACATTTATATCTTAGACAAAGTATTTGAAGGAGTTGTTGAATAATTTTTGATTTGTTGACTCCAAACCAATAAGTACACCTATGGAAACTAGATGCAAGCTAACAAAGGATGATGAGTCACCAAAAGTAAATTAGTCCAGGTATAGATCAATAGTTGGTGGTCTATTATACTTGACTCATACTCGACCAGATATCATGAATGTAGTATGTCTAGTAGCAAGGTTTCAATGTGAACCAAAGAAGATTCATGAAGTTGCAATAAAGAGAATATTTAGATAATTGAAAGCAACAATGGAATTTGGGATATGGTATCTTAAAGGTGAGGATTTTTATTTGAAAGCATATACAGATTAAGATTGGGCTGGAAATGATGACAAAAAAATTAAAAGTGGTGGAGCATTATTTATGGGTGGAAGATTGGCCCCTTGGACATGTCAGAGGTAAAGTTGTACTTCACAGTCTACTATAGAGCTAGAATATGTTGTTTCTAATACAAATTATGCCTAGGTAATGTGGTTGAAACAAACATTATTTGATATCAAAATTGTCTGCAATGAGCCTATTGTCATATTTTGTGATAATTCAAATCCTATCAACATTTCAACGAGAGCCTTGAAATAGATGGAATAAAATTGAATTACGGTCTAGATGGGAATCTGAGGGATCACTCTGCACTCCAATCTCTAGGGGGTAAGGATGGATTCTGGTTGTTGAAGGTGGAAAATGGGCTCCTTTCAGTGAGGGTGATGGGTCAACTTTGGATGATGCAGACCCATTAAGGGAAGAGAGTCCCAAGATCCTAGGTGAAGGATCAACTTCATATGCTATGCTAGGGTCAGGAAATTAGCAAAATAATTAGGTATCTTCTGGAAAGGCATGCTTGTGGTCTTTTTTGTTTGGTGTCAAACTTGGTGGAAAGTCCATTTTTCCTTAATTTTGTAATATATTGGAGCCTACTAAAGGTAAGTTTTCTATCTCAGTGCCATACCCTTTTATTGATCATAATATTTATCTCATGACCCTATATCTAGTGGGGAAATTTGTAGGTCCAAGGCAAAACATTGATGTTATTAGGGCCCTTGCCCATAATAAATGGTGCTTCAAAGGACATGTTGAAATCTTGGCTATGCCAAAAGGATTCTTCTCCTTATCCTTTTCTTGTGAGGAGCATATTTATAATGTTTTGTGTGGAGGTCTTTGGATGAGGGGAAAATCTACTCTTTCCCTCTAGAAGTGGTCTCCTAACCTGGACTTCAACAAATCCTTCTTTGTTCAAGCACTGATATGTGTTATACTCCCAAGGATTCCTATGGTGTTCTAGTTTAAATATATTTTTAGCGGCATTGGTAGCTTGTTTGGAGATCTCTTATTTATTGATCCCATTACAACTACCAAAAGAAGACTTACATATGCAAGAATATGTGTTGGGTTTGGTCTTGATGCTAACATGTTGTCCACTATCGAGATAGTATCTAAACTTGGTAAGAGGATTTAGAAAGTGGAATATGAAAATGTTCCCTTTGCATGTTTTCATTGCAAAAAAGTGGGCCAATTGGAAAAGAAATTCCCTTTTCTCCCTGAGAAGGAGAAAGCCAAGAATAACAAGGCTGAGAAAGAAAAGAAAAATCAGGCCAAGTATTTACAATGAAAAGATAAGGATGGGGGGAAGAAAGAGGAGGCTGAGATAACCCAATATGGGATGAGTGATGCACCTATCTCAGACCAACCCGATGAAATCATTCTAGATTCTTTGGAGCCATAAGCTAATAGGATCAATTTGTCTAGTGTGCTGGATGATTGGGTGCAACTCCAGTCCAAGGAATCATAGGAGCTGATTAGGTAGGAAAGAGATGTGGTGGATAAAGAGGGTCCCTCTTTTACTTCTCCACAAAATGACCTGGAGGATGGAGAAATCCATGAAACAAAGTTAAATAATGAAGAGGAGGAGTCAACTTCAGTAAATAAAGATGAGAATAACAAAGGTGAACCTTCTAGGTTTGAGGACACTCAACCATGCAACATATTGGGATATAGTCCAAAAATTTTGTCTTCAACACAAAAATTTGGGGATATAGTTAAATTTACTTTCTTGGAGACACAATCCCCCCTATTTCTTTATCTAAGATCTGTACCAACTGGGGAGATGAGGTGGGAAATGAGAAATATTTGAGAAAGGCCTAATCTAGCTAGGGTACCTCAAACTCATCTAATGAGGTGGAGGTTCCTCATGCTGTAGTACTAGAAAAAAAAAGAAAGGGAAAAAAGGTGGAGCTTCTACGAAGTTTGCCCCAAACTAAGTCTACTCCTTAGTCGATAGTAAATACTAGGAATAAATTGAAATAAGATGTGGGTTCCCCTTGTACCTCACCAAGTAGAAAATGTGTTGGTTAGTTGAGGGAGAAGGAAGCACATAAGAATATTGTAGATCATACTTAGAAGACCATCCATGTGGTATGTTCCCCATCTAAAAAATGAAAAATATTTTGTGGAATATATGGGGGCTTAGTGGGCCTCATAAAAAATATGTTCTTAGGAACTTAGTTAGGGATCATAAACCAAATATTATTCTAATCCAAGAAACAAAAATACCCAAGGAAAATTTTGAGAAGATCAAAGTTTTAAGAACTGTGGTGTTTTTGGTAGGAGCTCAGATGGTGCTTCTAGAGGTATAGTGGTCCTCTGGAACCTTAATCACATAATTGGAGAGAATGTTTCTCCTGAAGATAATATGGCCTCTATTATATTCTAGCACATTAAGGATGGTACCTCTTGGGTCCTGTCAAACATTTATGCTCCTAATACCAGAGTTGGAAGGATGAGATTTTGGAAAAGATTGAAATCTCGTAGCCATAATTTTATTAATGATAGATGACTGGTTATGGGGGACTTTAATACTCACCTATAAGATAAGGACAAACTTTGAGGAACCCCAACCCAACTTGAAATCCATATAGACATAATGGACTTGATCAATAATAAATCTCTTCATGATTTAGATTTATAGGGAGCCAACTATACCTAGACTAATAGAAGAACTAGGAATGATCTTATTCAAGTTTTTCTTGACCAAGCTCTTATCTCTCATGAGTGGTTCAAAAGCTTCCATTTTTCCTTGACTGCACTTTCCAAAATTGGTTTTGATCACTTCCCCATAACTTTCATGGTAGAATTGACCTCTGGCAAGTACAAAGTTCCCTTTAGATTTGAGAAAATGAAGACTTCCCACCCAAAGCTTGAGGCCATCATATGTGATTGGTGAAATATTTTGGTGGATGGCTCAGCTATGTTCAAAGTTTCTAATAAGCTTAGGTATGTGAAAGATAATGTGAAAAAATAGAATAAAGAATTTTTTGGTGATATCTTTGCTTCTAAGGTTGCGGTCCAACAAGATATGAAGGATATTCAGGCTAAATGATACACTAATGTCTCCATATCCTCTCAAAATGATATTTTATTTAAGTATCATGACATTATTTCCAAGGAAGAGGAATTATGGAAACAAATATCCCACTCTCTTTAGCTAGCAGCTAGAGATAAGAATACCAAATTATTTCACATGATAGCTATGAAACAAAAAGTAGCTAACATGATCTTTCTACTTGTCATCAATCATAATGTGTTAGATGTGGAGGATGATATCAGATTGGAACACTCTTGATTTGATATTTTTCTTCCCTCCACTCTGCTGAACATAACTTGGATTCTAGTGCCCAAGATTTGTTCCTAGATTTTGTCCCTCTGGTTGTTGGGGAGGAGAAAAATCTTCTTATTTTGGCTATCCCTTCCAAGGATGAGGTGAGAGATTTTTTTTTCTCCTTTGAAGGTAACAAAGCCCCTGGCACTGATGGTTTTCCCATGTTTTTCTTTCAAATCTATTGGCATATTGTGCCACATGATGTTGTTAATGGAGTCAAGGAATTTTTTGGTGCTAGAAACATTCTTAAGGAGATCAATGATACCTTTCTTGTCCTCATCTCTAATATTTTTAAATCTCATTCTATGGAAATATTCCATCCCATCAGCCTATTCAATTCCTTTTATAAGATCATTTCCAAATTTCTCACTACCAGGATCCTCAAGATCCTCCCTCTTTTGATCTCTCCTCAACATAAAAATTTTGTTGCTGGGAGACACATTTTAGATTCCATCATCATTGTCCATGAAAATATTCATTCCTTAGAGGTCTCTAAGAAACCAAGATTCCTTATGAAGTTGGACCTATCTAAAGCCTATGATAGGTTGGATTGACATTTCTTGCTCAGAATTCTCAATGCCTTTGGTTTCAATGATAGAGTTTTGCAACTAATTTTCTAGCTGGTCTCCACTGCTTCTCCATCTATTATTGTTAATTGCTTTCTACCCCTTTTTTCAGAACCTCAAGAGGCCTTAGATAAGGGGATTATATATCCCCTATTATGTTTATCATCTGGGCTAAATGCTTAGGGAGATACATCAACAAGCTAGTTCAGGAAGTGATGCAGAGGGTTTAGGGCTCTAGTAATTTCCTTCCCCAAAGTAATCCTAATCTATCTTAACCATCCAATGGTTACTTATTCTTATGTTCTTCTCCACTATGGATCTCCAAGATCCTTCCTATCAACGTCTCTTCCAAGGTATAGTTGATTTGTTGAAGATTCTAACACTTCTAGGTACAACTAGTCCAACTAGTTCTTTAATTACCTAGGCTCGTTCACAAGATTTCCTCATAGAATCCCACACCCCTACTTAGGATCTTCCCAAAAATCTACTTAGACTCTTTTCTATGTTCTTGGACCACACATAGGTCTTTAGAACCCTTTCCCACACTTCTAGATACTTTACCAATTAGTTTGGTATTAAATTCACTAGGAGGCCTAATTGGCTTGTTTCCTAGTAGGTCTAATTTCACATTTTTTGGGATAATACTCCCAAATAATCCAAAAAACCCCATAGAAGACCTTGAAAATATTAAAGGTGTCTATCAACCCTATCTAAATCCAAAATCTTTGCTCCTGGATGCACCCACAACCCAAGTTTCTGTCAGCCCTAGTTTTCAGCCTATTAATTAGGCCTCTGGACCAATCTTGACCAATTGTCACCAAATTGATCTCCAAACTTTGTTTCACCTCCTCCCACCTTTCAATCCTTCAAGGATACTATATAGGGCTTTTGAAAATTCCTCTAGGTCTTTTCCCCAAGATCATGGGTGCTCGAACCAAATCCATCTTCACCCTATCCAGGCTCACCTATATTCAACAGTCAGCCATAGGGCTTCCCATTTGGTCTAGGAAATCCATTGCAACAAAAAAAATGAAAAAAAAACCTTATTTATAGTATCTAACCCTACTTCCCCCATGGTTTCAATAAATTCCACCAGTGGGTTCTTAGGTTAGAGCCATTTCTAACTCTGCAACACTGGAAATGTCACTTTCAGACCAATGACTTACAAAAATCTATAACTTTACACTAAATGAACTTGAAATCAAACTAACCATTTCATAAGAAAGATAATTGAAAACACTACACCCCCGTGGGGTCTGATCTCCTCTCCTAATCCATACAGAGCCATACAGAAGTAAGAAGACAATGCAGATTATAAAAATACAGTCACAGGCATTCGTACAGAAGTACACAAAACAAGTTCTACAATTCAAAACTTCATTAACCTTCCAAAAACATCAAATCCAATCTCATATATTGAGCATGATCAGTTACAACCGCTCCAACTTGATTTTTCAACTTCTTGTCAAAAGTTGTAAAAGTTGCTCGAGCAACTTTTCAATGTTGCTAGCAACTTTTCCATTTTGTGCATTTTGATTCTTTTGTCAAATCGTTCATCATAATTGACTTATATTACCATCATTAGGACATTTAGGGTCCTAAGACACATTCTAAACCCAAGGTACACAAAAATAACACATTTATGCTTTCTAGGTCAAAACGACCATAATATCCATCATGAGCTCATTTGGCTCTTACAAACATGGAAATGACCACAAATTGGATCCACCCTAGTGGACCTTATTTTCCCTCATCCTAAAAACCTAACCTAACCCTAAATCACATCAAACACAACAAAAAAGGGAGGTGCCCTACACTAGGAAGGCCTTTTTTAAGGTGTTTCTCAATCCTGATCTGACCTTGTGTGCTCTCACCAACTTTTTTTTGATGACACAATCTTCATGGGACCCTCCTCAATAAAAGAATCAATAATCTTAGAGAACACTTTGAAAATATATAGTTGTGCTTTGGGACAATTGATCAATTGGGCCAAAAGCTCTCTCTTCTTTATTAATAGTCTTCAAGGTAGACAACATTGTATTTCCAAGATTCTTTGGTGCCAGATAAATCTCCTACCTTCTACTTATCTTGGGCTCCCCTTATGGTTGAAACCTCTAGACTCTTTCTAGAGCTCTCTATTTGACAGATTCAATAAGAAATTGGCTTGTTGGACTTCTATGACCATCATTAAGACATTTAGGGTCATAAGACACATTCTAACCCCAAGGTACACAAAAATAACACATTTTGGCTTTCTAGTTCAAAATGACCCTAATATCCCTCATGAGATCATTTGGCTCTTACAAACATGGAAATGACCACAAATTGGATCCACCCTAGTGAACCTTATTGTCACTCATCCTAAACACCTAACCTAACCCTAAATCACATCAAACACAACAAAAAAGGTTGGTTCCCTGCACCATACTTCCCTAGGACAAAGAATTCAAGTCCCTTGAGTTAGGAGGTCTTCAATGGTGACCCCATGTTTTAGAATGTCCATCTCTATCATCCAAGTGGCTTTAGCTTCAAGTAGTCCCTACTAGTTAACTAGATACTCCTTGTAGATACCCTTGTCTTTTTTATCACCTTAGTATCAAGTATACTATCTAACTGCACTGGGATTGGGTTTGGCAAATTCTTCACCCAATCATCATCTCCTAAATTTGGAAGAGTGTTCTAACCTATGTCTAGAGATGGTCCCTTGTAGGGATATAGGTCACAAACATTGAAAAATGGGTGAAATCCCCAAATCAGGAGGCAACTCCACCTCATAGGCATTCTTTCCATACTTATGTAAAATATTCAAAGGTCCTATCTTCTTCATGAGTACCTTAGTTGGCTAACCCTTGGGTAGCCTTTACTTACTAAGATAGGAAAGTACTAGATCCCCCACCTTGAACTCCAAATCCCTTCTTGTCTAATCAACTTTGGACTTATACTTCTCCACTTGCTTTTGTAAAGTCTTGTTGACTTGATCATGAAGCTCCTTCATCTATTCTGAAAATGACTCCCCTTGGGCACTCCTTTTTTCCTTCAAACTAAGATCCCTCAACTATAAGATCCCTCTAGGATTAACCCCATATACTATTTCAAATGGGCTTTTACTAGTACTCCTATTAATGGAGTCATTATAGGCAAATCTTGCATGCCCTATGATGTGATCCCATGATTGTCCATGTTTCTTGGTCAAGCATCTTAGCAAGTTCCCAAGTGACCTATTGACTACCTTCATTTTCCCACTTGACTGTGGATGGTAGGCTAAAGAGAAAGATAAGTTTGTACCCAACATTTTCCAAAGGGTCCTCCAAAAGTGACCCACAAACTTACTATCTCTATCACTTACTATATTCAGTGGCAATCCATGGATCCTTACAATGCCCCTGAATAATAGACCTGTAATTTAGGAAGCATCATTGGTTTGCTTACATTGAATGAAGTGAGCTATTTTTCTAAAATGGTCCACCACCACAAATACAGTGTCATGTTGCCTTGTTGTCTTTGGTAACCCCAACACAAAGTCCATACTTAGACACTCCCAAGGCCTTTGTGGTATGGATAGGGGTTGGTACAATCCACTGTTACTACTTTTTCCTTTAGCCCTCTGATAGATCTGACATTGGTCCACAAATTTCCTTACATTTGACTACAACTTAGGCCAATAGTAATGCCTATTCACTTTCTCAAGTGTTTTATCCACTCCAAAGTGGCCTCCCAAGCTTCCTTGGTGTTTCTCCTTCACAATGTTCTCCCTCATTGAGCACTGAGGTATACACATTAGATTTCCTTTGAACAATAGACCCTCCTACAACATAAAATCAATGAAATCCACTTTAAATCCATGTTGGAACTTCACACATTCCTCATAGGCATCTTTGAAATCTTTGTCCTCTTTGTAGAGGTCTTTCAAATCATCCATCCCTACACTTTGTAATTGTATCTCCTGTAAGGTTAAGACTCTTCTACTAAGAGCATTTATAACCTTTTTGCTAACCCCTTTCTTATGCTTTATGACAAATGTATAAGCTTGTAGAGATTTTACCCACTTTAGGTGTCTCTGATTCAGTTTTTCTTGCCCATTCAAGAAACTTAGAGCATGATTATCAGTGTAGACCACAAATTCCCTAGGTAGGAGATAATGTCTCCATTTTTTAAGGGCTTGTACCATAGCATAAAACTCCAAATCATAGGTGGAGTACTTTTGTTTAGCGTCATTCAACTTCTCTAAGAAAAATGCCACACGGTGTCCTTCTTAGCTTAATACTACTCCAATGGCTAGCTTGCTAGCATCACACTCCACCACAAATAGATGATTGAAATTGAGAAACCTAAGGTAGGTAACTGTGCTATCCTCTTTTTCAACATTTCAAATCCTTATTATGCTGCTATAGTCCACTTAAACTAACATTTCATTCCCCCTTTGATAGTGTTGAGAATAGGGGTACATACATGACTGAAATTTCTTACAAATTTCCTATAATAGGAGGCCAATCCATGAAAAATCCTAACCTACCCTATGGACCTAGGTGTAGGCCATTCCAATATTGACTTAACCTTATCAGGGTCCATCTTTATAAATCCATTAGCAACCACAAAACCAAGGTAAACTAATTTAGCTTTTAGAAACTCACACTTTTCTTGATTGATCATAAACTTCTCTTGATGTAGCCTCCTCAAGACCATCTCCAAATGCTTCATGCGCTCATCCTTGGACTTGTTAAATATCAAAATATCATCAAGATATACTATTACAAACTTACCAATAAAATCTTCTATCACTTCATTCCTGAGCCTCATGAATGTGCTAGGTGCATTAGTTAGGCCAAAGGGCATTACTAGCCACTCATACAGCCCTTCATTGGTTTTGAAGGCTATTTTCCACTCATCACCAGGCCTAACCCTGATTTGGTGATACCCTGACTTCAAGTCCACCTTAGAGAAATAACATGAACCCCCCAAATTGTCCATCAAATCCTCAATCTGGGGCATTGGGAATCTATATTTGATTACAATCTTGTTTATAGCCCTGGAGTCCATACACATCCTCCATTTTCCATCCTTCTTAGGTACAAGAACAATAGGCACAACATAGGGGCTCAAACTATTCCTTATCAATCCCTTTTCCAACAAATCTTGAATGTGTTTTGTTATCTCAACATTTTGACTTGGCGTCATCTTATATGCTACTTTGTTTGGTAAATTTGCTCCAGGTATGAGGTCTATCTAGTGACTCACATCCCTCATGGGTGGTAATGCACTTGGAAAACCATTATCCACTATGTCATGATACTTTTCCAACAATTCTTGTATCTCTGGTGGCATGTTGGCTTTCTCCTTGGTCTCCTTCTTTGGCTTCATTATCACTACACAATAGCTTCCTTTCTCCTTCTTCATAGCTTTTAGAAACTCCTTTCCACTCAAGAGCATCACACTAGCTCCCACATGCTTCTCCTCATTAGGTTCCTGCAATGGATCCATCTAAAACTTCTTACCTAGCTTGGTGATTACATAGTTGTTCTTTTCTCCATTATGGATAGCCTTCACATCATATTTCCAAGGACACCCTAAAATAAGGTGACATGCATCCATGGGAAATATGTCACATAGGACCTTGTCCTTATACTCACCTATTTCAAACTCCACCAAGGTTTGTTCATCTACCACTATTTATTGACCCTTGTTTAACCATGAAACCTTATAGGGTGTGGTATGAGGTATCCTTCTAATCTTCAGTTTGTCCACCATCTTTGTTGATACTATATTCTCAGTGGATCTAGAGTCCACTATCACCTTGCAAATCTTTCCATGAGACCTACAAGTTGTTTTAAACAAATTCTTCCTTTGAGGTGGCTCTGTAGTACTAGGAACCTTCAACAAAGTTCTTCTTAGCATTAGATTCTCTCCATCCATTACTGGCCCTACCTTGGAAATGGGAGAAGTGACACTTTGTGTATCATTTTATTGTACCAACTAATCCCTCCTATCTCCCATAGAAGATGAGGTAGCCTTTTTAGGACACCTACCCATTGTGTGACCCACTTGATTGTAGTTTTAACATCTGCCAGTAAAGACTAAATTAGATCTTCCTTGAGACTAAAACCTACCTCTTGGTGGTCCTCTTCCTCTGTATCCCCCTCTTTGGTATGATCCTCTAAACTAATTACCCTCACTATTATCCATAGACTGATTCTCCTCTAATCTATTTGGGATTTTTCATCTACCAAAATTACTCCTTACTCCGAATCCTCTATTATTTTTACCACCCCTTCCTCTTTGATGGAAGTTATTCCTCCTTCTAGCCTTATCCTCTACTCTCAAGGCTAACTAAAAACACTTGTGCATACTGTAAGGAGCCATCATACTAATTTCATCTTGTATCCCTTATCTCAACCCATTCAGATACCTTGTCACTTTCTCCATTTCTTCTTCTTGTCTCCTAGCCCTTAGGCTCAAGTTGTGAAACTCCTCGGTGTAAAAAATTACTGTCATCTCCTTCTGTCTCAAGTTCTACAACTTTTGGTACATCTGAATCTCATAGTCAGTAGGAAAGAATTGTTCCCTCAATCTGATCTTCATCCTCTCCCAAGAAACTATCTTATTCTTTCCACTGGTTACCCTATCATCCTACATCATGTTCCACCACACCAATATAGATCCTTTGAGTCTAGCCTTGGCATAGCTGACCCTCTTCTCCTCTGATACTTCTTTATAGTCAAACTGATTGTCTATGGCCTCTAGCCAATCTAACAACTCTTCTCCATTTATGATGCCATAGTAATAGGGTATCTGTTCCATACTATCCTTGTTAATGGACTTGAAGGCATCCAAGAATAAATTTTAATCTTTATCTATCTCAGGTTCTTTACCTTTGTTAGATGACTCTTCTATCTGACTTTCAACATCCTCATCACTCTCATCTCCCCATTCAGTGATCTTCTTTTTACTCTTTGTCTCAGATACACTAGCCGTCTCCAAGAGGCCCTGAATGAATTCCATAATGGCATCCCTACTCATTTCCTTAGGAGGCATGTTTTCAACCTCTTGACTCTCCTCCCCTTTAGACATACACAAACTTCAAGAAATTTTGGCTCTGATACCACTCTGATGCAGAGGGTTTAGGGCTCTAGTAATTTCCTTCCCCAAAGTACTCCTAATCTCTCCTAATCATCCAATGGTTAGTTCTTCTTGTGTTATTCTCCACTATGTATCTCCAAGATCCTTTCTATCAACTCCCCCTCCAAGGTATAGTTGATTTGATGAATATTCTAACACTTCTAGGTACAACTAGTCCAACTAGTTCTTCAATTACCTAGGCTCCTTCACAAGATTTCCTCCTATAATCCAAGACCCTTTCTTAGGATCTTCCCACACATCTACTTAGGCTCTTGTCTATGTTCTTGGACCATACATAGGTCTTTAGAACCCTTTCCCACACTTCTGGATACTTTACCAATTCGTTTGGTATCAAATTCACTAGGAGGCCTAATTGGCTTATTTCCTAGTAGGTCTAATTTCACAGTTTTTGGGCTAATGCTCCCAAATCCTCCAAAAAACCCCACAGAAGACCTTGAAAATATTCAAGGTGTTTATCAACCCTATCTAAATCCAAAAATCTTAGCTCCTGGATGCACCCACAACCCAAGTTTCTACCAGGCCCTAGTTTTCAGCCTATTAATTAGGCCTCTTGACCAGTCTTGACCAATTGTCACCAAATTGATCTCCAAACTTTGTTTCACCTCCTCCCACATTTTAATCCTTCAAGAAGACTATCTAGGGCTTCTGAAAATTCCTCTAGGTCCTTTCCCCAAGATCATGGGTGCTCGAACCAAATCCATCTTCACCTTATCCACGCTCACCTGTATTCAACAGTCAGCAATAGGGCTTCCCATTTGGTCTAGGAAATCCATCGCAACAACAAAAATGAAAACAAAAACCATATTTACACACTCTAACCCTACTTCCCCCATGGTTTCATTAAATTCCACCAGTGGGTTCTTAGGTTAGAGCCATTTCTAACTCTGCAACACTGGAAATGTCACTTGCAGACCAGTGATTTACAAAACTCTATAAATTTACACTAAATGAACTTGAAATCAAACTAACTATTACATAAGAAAGCTAATTGAAAATACTACACCCCATGGGGTCTGATCTCCTCTCCCACTCCATACATAGCCATACAGGAGTAAGAAGATAATGCAGATTATAAAAATATAGTCACATGCATTCGTACAAAAGTACAAAAAACAAGTTCTACAATTCAAAACTTCATTAACCTTCCAAAAAAATCAAATACAAGCTCATATACCAAGCATAATCAGTTACAACCGCTCCAACTTGATTTTTCAACTTCTTGTCAAGAAGTTGCAAAAGTTGCTTGAGCAACTTTTCAATGTTGCTAGCAACTTTTCCATTTTGTGCATTTTGACTTGTTTTGTCAACTTGATCGTCATAATGGAATTCTATTACCATAATTAGGACATTTAGGGTCCTAAGACACATTCTAACCCCAAGGTACACAAAAATAACACATTTATGCTTTCTAGGTCAAAATGACCATAATATCTGTCATGAGCTCATTTGGCTCTTACAAACATGGAAATGACCACAAATTGGAGCCACCTTAGTGGACGTTATTGTCACTCATCCTAAACACCTAACCTAACCCTAAATCAAATCAAACACAACAAAAAAGGGAGGTGCCTTACACTAGGAAGGCCTTTTTTAAGGTGTTTCTCAATCCTCATCTGACCTTGTGTGCTCTCATGAACTTTTTTTTGATGACACAATCTTCATGGGACCCTCCTCAATAAAAGAATAAATAATCTTAGAGAACACTTTGAAAATAGATAGTTGTTCTTTGGGACAATTGATCAATTGGGCCAAAAGCTCTCTCTTCTTTATTAATAGTCTTCAAGATAGACAACACTGTATTTCCAAGATTCTTTGGTGCTAGATAAATCTCCTACCTTCTACTTATCTTGGGCTCCCCTTATGGTTGGAACCTCTAGACTCTTTCTAGAGCTCTCTAGTTGACAGATTCAACAAGAAATTGGCTTGTTGGAAAGGTACCTTTTTAAGCCAATCTAGAAAATTTTAGCTATCGAATTCTTCTCTTTAGAGTCTTCCTATGTATGGTTTGAGCCTTTTCAGGATCCCTTCCAAGTTTGTGGAGGCTATTGAAAGAATCCAAAAAAAAATTTTGTAGTCAGGGGTGGAGGAAAAGAAGAGGATGTCTCTTATATCTTGGGACAAATTTTGTAAGCCGAAGAGGCTAGTTGGACGTGGGCTAAGAAGCATCAAAACTCTTATTAAATATATTATGACTAAACAAATTTTGAGGATGTATGATCAATAGGCTGAATGGAGCTCGACATGGAAAAGTAAATACTTGAATTTATGCCCCACTAGGGAAGTTTTCTTTCAGTCTCATGATATCCCTCTTGGATCTTTAGTTTGGAACCATGTTTTGTATGCTAAATAGAATGCTTCCCTTGGGATGGTTTGGAGAGTTGGAAAGAGGAGAAAAATCAGATTTTGGGAAGATAAATGGATAATGGAGCCTCCTCTTTGTGATCTTGATTATTTTTCCCCTATATGTAGGAATGAAAGAATAGGTTCGACTTTCTTTTTGTGGATTACTAGAGGGATAACCACTGGATGGACCTTAAAGAGGTGAGAAATGTCCTCATTCCCTTCTAGTTAGCCCTCTTTTTGGAAATTGTGTATCCTAGAGCTGAAGAGAGTCTTATATGGTCACGAACCTCTTCGAGCACTTTTTGTGTTGCTTCTACTGTCCTTTTTATGTCCTATTCTCAGAATCCCCTCCCTTGTTGGTCCAAGGCTTGGTTTTGTGGGTTCATTTTAAAGGTGGACATGTTCTTTTGGATCCTCCTTGAAAACAAAATTATCAATATTGATAATTCATGTCGTAGATACCTTCCTATCTTGAATAGGTGTTATCTTTACCTAGGTGTTGAAGAATTCATCAACCATATTTCTCTTCATTTCCCTTTCACTTTCTCTATTTGGTGAAGGTTCTTCCAAATTATTGATGTGTGCTAGCTTTTCCCTTTAACCATTCAAGATCGATTCCATAATTGATGCTTCCCCTCCTCTAATAAATATCTTAAATCTCTTTGGTCTTTTATTTTGCCTCACCTTCTTTGGGTCATTTCGAAGGAAATGAACAATCGCATTTTCAGAGATGTGGCTCTTCCTTTGGAAATTGTCTTTGAGAAGATTCACAATGCTATTAGGGAGAAATTTCTCTTCTTGGGTAATTCCTTTTTCCTTGGTAACCAGTATGATTTGAAAATTCTTCAGCATTCGAATTTTTCTCCTACCAATCCTCTCGGTTCCACAAGAATCCTTGAGATGGCTTCTCTTTGAATCTCCCCCTAGAGATTGGGTTAAAATTAAATTTTATGAGGAAGCTAAGGGTAACCCTAGGCCAGTTGGGTTTTGGGGAGTGATTAGAGATCACAATGGCCTATGTTTGGCAGTGATGGCACTCCTCTTGGTAATTCAAACCAACCACCTTTCTGAGGCTATGGGAGAATATCATAATCTTATTCTGACAAAAAAATTGAATTGCAAAAAGGTTTGGATAGAGGGGGACTCTAAAAATTATCAAGTGCCTAAGGGGCCAAAGTAAAACATCTTGGACTATCAAAAAAATTATTTATTTAACTAGATAATTATTAATTCTATTTATTCCTCATATATTTTTGCATGGTTATCGAGATATCAATACCATGGTTGACTAGCTTGCTAATGTTAGAGTCAAATTTGACTCAACTATGACTTGGCAGGGTGAGATGACATTTGGTTATGATGGTAAAGTCATCCTTAATTATGACCATACCCATGGAAATGTAGGAGTTATGGATATTGATTCCAAAATAAGCTTGAATGCATAGCGTAACAATGGAAAAATATGACATATTTCCAATCAAAAATATAAAGCTTTATTATTACATGATCTCTAATGTTGTAGGTGCTTAAGATCTTTTTTGGAATTTTGTTCATCATTTCATGGTGTAAAAAGAACTCAAAGTACCTTCAAATTACCATTTTTTGGGTTTACTAGGTTGTGATTTTGAGTTGTGTCATTCAAAGTAAGATGGGTGGGGAAAAAAAGAGAATGGATTGTCTATATTGTGACGATTGGAGGAGTAAGCCTAAGGTGTGGAGTCTCCTGCAAAAGGGGAAAGTTACAGATTTTATTGGAAGGCTACATGGTTGCAATCCTGTGATTACCAAGATGTTCAAGAAGGATTGACGAAATGGAAAGATAAATATTTGTGGTAGGACTATGATTGTGGACAAAGGGGTCATTGTTGAGGTTACTAGTCTCCCCATGGATGATAATACATTTTACATGGGTAGTAAGCTTGCAGACTCGGCTGTGAAATGCTTTCCTAAATAGGAAGATGAGAAGAAAAAGCTGGTGAAGATTAATAAAACCTAGTATTCACCAAAAGACATCAAGAAAGTTTGGAGGAGGGTTTTGTTTGCTATTATGCAGTATTTCACTCTTGATGAAAGATTTATGTGGGTTTACGTTTATCACTTTGTGCTCCTTAATCAATTTTGGGACAATGATAAGGTATCCTTTCCTTTTTATTGTCTCAACTCTTTGAATGCTAGCATTGTTGATGTTAGGGATAATATAAGGGGTAACCCTTCCATCCATGAGGGCTTAATGGTATTAATTTATGATAATTATAAATATTATACTATTGAACATCCTTTTGTAAATTATTTTTAGCTAGAGGACAAAGACATTAGTGATGGAGAAGATGGCGAGGGTGACTCTAACACTAAGGTTGAGGGGGATTTTGACTCTCCTGTCAATATTTTTAAGCACTTAGGAAAGGACAAGGGGAAAATTAATGAGCCCTCACCCTTCTTAGCTGCTAAAAGGCATAAAATTCCCATTTTACTAGTGGTCAAAAGAAGAAGAAATATATGGAGGATGAGTGTGATTGGTCTTCTGAGGAAGATGATGAAGAGGGAAGCTCCGATATAGAAGATGATAATTTCCCTACCCCCCCTAAGAATAAGACCTATCGTTCCCCTCCCATGAGTGCAGATAAAAATGTGGGAAGTACCCTTCTCCTTCCCCCCTCAGGTCCCCAATTATGATACCCTTGAGAAACAGAAGTGTATTTATTTTCCTAAAGAATCCCCTAAGGAGGTACCATATGAATGTGGAAGCTCTCAATCTGGAAGGGGTGGATTATTGAGAAGGGGATTTTCTTAGTTCTCTGGATAATCATAGTGAAAGGATACCTTCAATTTCCTTTGGACTGCTAAAGAGGGGGTGCTAGATTTCCACATAATCACTCAGTGGGTGTTTCATCAAGTTAAAGAGATAAAAATTAAGTAGAGGGTTTTCTCCAAAAAGTTGGAGTTTCTAGAAGCACTTGGTGTGGGTAAGGGTAGTACTTTTTTTGACAATTTCAAAGACCTTACCAAAGATGTTGGTAATGTTGAAGCTATGAAAACTAATTATGATAAGAAATTTGAGACTATGGATACTAGGTTCTCCAAGCTTGAATCCACCTTGAGGAAAATTAGAGAACAGAGCCACAAGATCCTTAAGTCATCTGCAGAGAATATGAAGAATCTTGTGGATGAATTTGAATAGATGCACCAAGAGAAAGCCATTATTTCCATTGATGAGGTGAAGGATACCAATCCTGAAGTTATTACTATTCTTGATAGGAGGACCCGTGCCATCACTAGAAAGAAGGCACTCAAGTTCAATAATGAAATTGAATATTTAAAGGGTGTTTCTTCTAATACGGAGAAACTATAACTGGAAGCTGCATAGATTCTCAAAAATCTTGTTTAGCCCTATTCTATGCTAGTTTTTAGTTATTTTTTGTCTGTTGTTCTTTAGCTAGATTTTGGTCTCATGCTGGCTTTTTCTCGGTATTCGCCAAATTTTATTTTTGATGCCTTTAGGTCATAGTCCTGTCTATGTTGATCTTTAATTCTTATCTTTATGTAACTCTGTTGTATTGGGTTTTGGGTCCATAAAACCTATTTCTCCCCAATTCAAAAACATTTCAAAGAATCCATTGCAACACTAAAAAACACATTTCAATCAAGTTTCATTTCATGAGAGAGAAGGTGAATGAGTAATAAATAATTTTGGAGTATCTACCCACTAGGGAACAAATTTATGATATTTTCACAAAGCCATTGCCTAAGGATACTTTTGAGTATCTTAGAGGTAAGTTAGGGGGACTACCCCTCCTACTGAAAACTAAGATGCATCAGTCCAGATGAGCCATATGAAAATATCATTAAAGATGGATTGATGTATGAAGGATACTACTCAGGGAGAGTAGTAAGCATGAAAAGGAAAAGGAAGATGACATTGATTTGGAAAGGATAATTTCATGAGAATAGTTAACAATCATTTGTTATTGATGTCAAAGGGAGAGAAGAGCATGTGAAAAACAAGTATATATTATAGTGCCAAAAGATAACCTTCAACTAAGGAGAAGAGTACATATCCAAGGGGAGAAGCTGATGAAGAGAAGAGAATATGTAATTAGATAGAAGACAAGGGGATATTTGTAAGGCCCCACTAGGGAACACAAGAGAAATTAACCTTAAACAAGATACTAAATTTATAGATTGTTTTTTTTAAAGAGTTTACAATTGATAATGAGTAACAATACAGAAGCAATATAACATAAGACAATACATACTCATAAATGTAACTCATTTATAGATTATAAATCCCAAGAGTTCCATGATGTAGAATTATGTAAGTTAACTAATCTACTAAATATAATAAATAATAAATAATCTCTATATAATGCAAATAAATAACAAGAACATCATCTCATAAATGAAATCTGGATATAACTGATATGATAAGGTATACATAATGAACCAACATCCACTACACAAGTGGCATGGTATTTAATAAAAATCAATACAAAGTACAATACAATATCCAAGAATATCACAACTAATACAATGATATGGTAAACACATAAGAAAGATAAGAGAAAGTCTCCAACAATGAAGAACAATAAGGTACAACCTGCAACCAGGATCATCCTAGCAAAAGTCACGAACGTTGGATCTCAATGGTAATAAGAATCACTACCACTTGACCACGTGAAACCAAAGGTCCACTCCCACCATGTTGAGGAGATAATAGTAGGCCATAAAATATGGGAAACAATCAAACAGGCAAGACTAATGTAAAGGTACACCGGATAAAAAGGTAACAAGAAGATTCTAAGGTTAAAAGTATGAAAGATTAAGAGACAAAGCAAGTGTACCAAATAATCACGTAGGGACCTAGAACACATATAGGGAAATGACATCACATAATTCTACCCTTGAGTTACCCTAGTATCCCCTTTGGACCCTGGCCCCCAAGTAAATCTATGTAGCTCAGTAATCCATTCATACAAACAAGGATTCTAACCATGCAAGACCTTGATCAAGCATCTTCTCCCACTCTCATCCGTAGTCTTTACTAGCACTCAAGGCATGGGAAAGGCACATATTTATCTTATTAATATTTTCTCTTGATTAATTTCATTAATTTATCACTTATTAGGTCACTTATAATGAGTTGCCCTAGTGGCCTCTTAGGGCCTTGGCCCCCATTGCAAGCCACTTCCCCTCTATGCTCCTAGATAACCTACCCTAATGATCCTAGCCACAAGACCAAAAGAAGATAAATAAAAAACCATAAAAGACTTCTCATAAAATATTAAATCATGAAATTTATCAATGAAAATGCTGGTGCATAACAAAGAATAATACATCCTATACAAGGATCAAGATTGTCCATTCCATAATAGACATCTCAATAAGTCATCCATCCCATAATGGATATCTCAATAAACAATTACCAAATTATCTAAATCTCATATCACCAAAATAATGATACTCAATAGCATCAAAAGCATCTCTCTCCAACATGGATTAAATCATAATATAAAAAATACCACCACTCAAAACATTGAACAATCATAGTAGAAGAAACAACGTGACCAAGTGAACAAATCACAACTCAACACAATATTGGTTGTCACCTCTTATGGTAAAATAACATAAAGATCAAGGACTCAAGGAACACATGACATCTATAACATATGTACCCAAGAAAACACATGAACCAATCATGACATAAATAGGTTATGAACTTGTACTATCATAAGATAGTACAAGTTTGAAGACAAAACCCACGTAGGGTAATAACATACCCACACTGACACTTAACAACACCAAAATCGCATGAGCTAAGTAATGCATGAATTTGACATACTATTTAACTCCATTTATATAACTTGATTATATTTTTTAAAATACTCTTAAGTCATAAATGACTTAGTTAATAACATAAAATATGCACATGGAGCATATATGGTATTTTAGGGAATCTATGTTATGTATGTGGAGCCTAATCAAACTCAAGTTCTTTCGGCGCGGTTTTCCCCCAGACTTATCTACAGGGGATTGGGGGCAATGCCCCCAAGCTCAGGGTCAAGGGGCTTAGGGTTTTGAGATTATTTTTGTGAGAGGGATTTTCATAGCTTCCTGTGGCAGTATTGAGTTGCAGGTTTCAGATTGTAATCACTAGATAATAATAAAGACATTGGACTCGCTGTTGGTGGATGTAGCCCAGGGATTGGGTGAACCATGCTAAATTTTTTTGTTATCATGTTCTCTTCTGTGTGTTAATATTTTCATTTTTCTACTTATTTTTCTAACAAGTGGTATCAGAGTGAGGTTGTCTTTAGTTATCCTTTGTAGGAAGATCTCACGGTTTAGTGGGAGTCTCACAGTTGAGTGGGAGTGATGGCAAATGAGGGTAAGCTGAAGGTTGACAACTTTAACGGGCAAAATTTTCAGTTATGGAAAATGCAGATGGAGGACTACCTCTATGGGAAGGATTTATGGCGACCATTGGAAGGAGTGAGAAAGAAAGTTGTGACTATGTCTCAGGAAGATTGGGATATTCTAGATAGAAAGGCATTGGGCAGCATTCGCTTATGCCTGCCTCAATCGGTGATGTTTAATATTATGAAGGCAAAGACAACTAAAGATTTGATGGACACCCTAGCAAAGCTGTATGAAAAGCCTTCCACTTTGAATAAGGTATTTCTTATGAAGCATTTATTTGATATGAAGATGGTAGAAGGTGGGTCAGTGGCTGACCATTTAAATGAGTTTAATACAGTCACTAGTCAGTTATCTTCTATAAGTATAAATTTCGATGAAGAAATTAGGGCTCTCTTGCTTCTATGTTCTTTGCCAGAAAACTAGAATAGCTTGATAAAGGCTGTTAGTAATTCTATTTCTAATACAAACACCCTAAAATTTGATGATGTTGTTGGTTTTATTTTGAGCGAGGAAATTCGTATAAAAAGTCAGCGGATCTACATTAGGTACTGTGTTGAATGCAGAAAGCAGAGGCAGAACAAGAGACAGAGGAAACAACTCTGGAAATCATGAGGGAAGTCAAAGGGAAAGAAGTCTCAATCAATAGGACCTAATGACTACTGGTATTGTGGAAAACTAGGTCAAAAAAAGAAATATTGTTGGTCTCAAAAGAATAAAGAAGGAGACAAACAAGAAGGCAATAAGGAAGCAAATGTGGTAAGTAATAAATTTGACGATGATGTTTTGGTCCTTTCCCCTGAAAATGTTGATGATTCATGGGTTCTAGATTCAGGAGCTTCCTTTCATGCTACACCCCATTGGAGTTATTTTATTGATTATGTCCAAGGTGATTTTGGGCTAGTTTACTTGGGGGATAATGAACCTTGTCAAATTGTTGGGAAGGGAAGAATTAAGATTAAGTTGCATAATGGGAATCATTGGCTACT
>MU227026.1:890270-900847 GCA_018584345.1 Thuja plicata
ATAGAGAACCATGAGATGATATAGTTTTTTTAGTTTCAATTCTTAGATTAACTTGTTTATCTTTCCATAGAATTGTTGCTTACATTCTTAATTTCATGAAGGTGTATTTTCTTACACACATAATGGCGCCCACCGTGGGGCTCTAAGTCTCTGTATTAACATTTTTATTTTGACATTTGGTCTATTTTCTTTGTTTTTGATGTTTATTCTTGTAGAAAATAGGATAAGAGCTGCATAGACGATGCAAAGTGCCGCTTACCAACACCAAAATGCCGCCTGAGAATCCTGATTCATCTCTGTCTTCTTCTCTATTGCCGCTTGTCAGATAAATCAGACTGCATGTCAGATAAATCAGAATGCCTGTCAGATAAAGTGCACCACCTACTAACATTCAACATCCTCTTACCGGCATTTTCTGACCACTCTTTATCATTTTCACGTCGCTTGATATCTTTATTTTACCGCCTGTGAAATTTTAAGAGCCGCGTAGTAATAGTTAAAAGCCGCTAGTAAAGTTTAAAATGACGCTTGCTAAAATTTGATAGCCGCTATTTAGCTGTTAAATGCCACTTAATAAATTTTTCTTCAAATCAATTTTTGGTTGATTCTGTCACTTTTCTAACTCTCTGTTTTTCCTATTTCTACAGATGAAAAATCACCCCAAAGTACAGAAACCAGAAAAGTGGATCACAAGGCCTAGCAAGGAGGTAAGAGCTAAGACCAAAAATGATAAGGAAGTTCATAATGCAAATTTGTTAGAAAGCTTATTTGAAGAACATTTACATGATCATTATATTAAGGTGTTTTTCACTTATAAGAGGAAATTTCTTACTATTTTAGTAAATTTGAATTCTTATGTCCTTAAAAGCTTTCATTAATAAATCTTTCATTGGAAAAAACTTTTAGGAGTTTTTGTGTCTTGTAAAGGTTTTCAAGTTTTTCTTCACTTTGTTGTGCTTTGTGTTCACTAACTTTGTTGGAGGAGATGGTGTTGGTGTTTTTTCTTGTCCAAAGTGTTCCTTGTAGTTTTTATAAGGTCTCCTGTCATTGAAGTGTCATGGGTTTTGAAATTGGTATTAATTTTGATTTTATGCCTTTGCAAAATGTGTCTAAATTCTCAACCTATTTGAAAGTGGTCAAAAATGACTAAAAAACCCTAAGTGCCTTGACCAATTCTATTCCTGCGTTACTTTTTTGGTCACTTAAGTTATACTAAGTTATGTGTCTATGCTAAATAGGTTGCTTTTTTCCTAAAGTCTATAATACCCTAACCACTTTATTAACTCCTAAGTCTCGCCATATGGGTCCCTTTACGTCATCACCTTATGTGTCGTGCAAGTTAGAAAAGATCTGACGGTCGGTGTATCCGCTTATGTCTAAGATGCTCAACATCTAATGAGTAAGCAGATAAGCAGTGGTGATGCGTGTATTTGGTGGGGCCAGGCTATTGTTAAGGTGCTCAGTTAAAGGGTAAGCAACTGTTAAAAGATCTAATGGTCGACGTATCCACTTATGTCTAAGATGCTCGACATCTAATGAGTAAGCGGATAAGCGATGGTGATGCGTGTCTTTGGTGGGGCCAGGCTATTTTTAAGGCACTCAATTAAATGGTGCACGAGTTTCAAAAGATCGAACAAACCGCTTATTGGCTTAAAGGGAAAGTACATGAAATCTAACAAGCAGATAAGCAATGGCAACATCTGGCAGTTGGTGGGCCTAGGTATATGCAACTTGCAGATGTTAAGCTTTAGTTAAGTTGGTTAGCATCTGACAGCTCACTTATTTTCTTATGCCTAAGATTCTCGACATCTAATGAATAAGCCGATAAGCGGTGCCAACATGTATCCTCAGTTAGTAGTTATTTTTAGGAAATTAAGATGGCCATCCGATGCAAAGAAAAGTGCCTAGAATCAATGGTTCAAATTCAAAGTTAATAAAACAAGTTGCAGAGAGTCGTTAAGCCACAAAACTAAAGCTGGTGAATAAATTATAAAATGTGTGGTAACTCCAGTCAAATTCAATTCAAGAGACTGATTTGATTGAGGCTATAAAATGATCAAGCCGACTACTGCCTAAATCATTTACCAAAACCATTCACACAAAGGCAGAATTACAAAAGAAAAACCAGCTTCAAGCGACTTCCGTGCAGAGTGGGTAAGTTCATTGATTCACTAAGCATTCCAATTGAGATAGAATTATAGTTCAAATAAGGTTTTAGAACTCCCATTTTAGAATCTGGTTCTAGTATTGATAGAAAACCATTAGAATGACCCCTAGAGCTGAAATCACTAGATAGGTTGACTACCAAAAATGGAATGTTAGGGAGGATTTACTACAGTAGTTACCCTTGTCTTCGGGGGATGCCACCCAAGCCAAGAAATCAATACCGTAGCATCCCCGCTTCAGAATTGGGGAAGGGCTATATGATTCAGGAAGGTGGGCAAGAGATGCTACCACAAGTTTTGATGCCTTGGCTCTGTTTAGAGCAGCTTATAGTCAGAGAAAGGCCCCAACCCCAGATTGTAATATTTGGGAACTAGATGTTGGTAAACTAGTAGCACCTACTATCTTCATGGACACCTATTTGCTCATTTTAATAGCAAACACTTATGACAAGGTCTCTAGGGTTGGTAGAGACACCCGGGGAAATGTAATACTGACTGTAACAGTAGATGAAATCATAAGAATTTTCAAGTTGACTGATACTTCCTAGAGTATGGATGATATTGACCTTGAATATTTCAAAGAAATATACAATAACCAGAGGGATTATTACAGAGGTGAAGTAGTGAAGGGATATGCAAGAAAGATAGGAGATTTAGTTGTAATAGGGCCAAGAACCCTCGAACCCTTCAAAGTAGATTTCTTCATTGGCAAAGCTAGAAAAATGTACAGTTCCCTATGTAATGTCTTAGGGATAAATGAGGAGGCAGCCATGCCAGTCCAGATAATGTTGATGGTGGTTCAAATTCTACATCCCCATTTATCAGTAGTGTTTGATTATGCATCCTATATTTCTCAGGAGATGAATGATGGCTTGTCAGGGATCAAGGATGACAATATACAAAAGCCTATGGGTTGGTATTCCCTTATGATGCATATGTTCTTATTTAAAAATGCAGATTTCTTTGAAGAAGAAATGGAATTGGAGAAATTCCAAGATGATGAAGAGTTTCCTGTTCAGATGTGGAGTGCAAACTTGTACTGGGATAGAAAGAATGCAAGTTATGTATACTTTGACAAAGTTTTTGCAACCAGACTTAAGTCATTGTTAAGCAACCAAACTGCAAGAATTCATAATGAAATATTGATGCTTTTAAGGCCTATGGAGTATGCCCCTAAGTTAAAAATTTCTCACAACTGGGGATATTTGATCTTATACCCCTTTGCAACAGTGATTAGGGTCTATGGTTTTAGAGGCGTTCCTTATGTGTTGCCCTACAGAGTCCCACTCAAGATTGGGATAGCATAAATCATAAGACAATTAGGTGGGCTACAGGAGGAAGCCTTGACCGAAAAGATGAAGGGGAATATATTTCCTCCCCTCACTAAAGCCCATCACTTTATCATAACAAAAGGAGGGTGGACATAGTTTGACAAGTATTCTGAGCCCTATCATTTATCTACTTCCATAGCCAGATGTGCTGATAATGAAGATTTTATCATGGGCTTGTTCAGGAAGAGGACCAACTGTATTATCCTAAAATATCAGTTCTACTATCTTGAGGATATTATCAGGAATATCTTTGACTTAGAGGTCCAAGAATTCAGGAAGGAGAAGTGGATGGCATATAAGAAATCCTTGGACTTTGTCCAGAATTTTGACAAGGCCTATGATCCTCTAAAGGATTTTTTCCCATGCTCTTATAAAATTGATTCACTTATGAATATTTTTGAGGGAATAATGCAAACCCTGAATGAAAAAAGGAAGAGAGCAGTTGAGAGTAACCCAGAAAAGGCCCTTGTTATCATGAATAAATTCCCACAGAGAAGAATAGTTCCGCATGGGAACTATCTTGTATACAAAAGAAGGGGATATACCACTATTGCTCCCAGAGTTGATAAGCCCATTCAGCATAAGGGAAAGAGGCCAATGGACACTGACATTCAAGAAGTATCCTCTCCAAAGAGGCAAAGGGTGGAGATAAAAGAACAAGGAAGTGAATTATATTCTCCTTCCCAATCCCCTATGCAGTATGATGATCAGACCATTGTTGAGCAATTGCTCAAGATGAGAAATGCTGGTGAAGTAGTTGTTACTACTCATGAATTACAAGAGGGGATGCCAGAAGAACCCAAGAATACATCATCTAACCTCATAGTGGCTGAATTTGTTGGCAAGGAGTTAGACCCTGTGACCAAGCAAGCAAGTGATGAATTCTTGTTTGATGATAGTTTCATCAAAACTAGGGATTTTATTCAGTTTCTATGGAGATGCCATATTGATGAATACAATGAGAAGTGTCAAAAAATGACAGAATCCCAACCCGATGCTACCAATGAGGACATAGAGAAAGCAGTCATACAAGAATTGATACTGAACTTTGATAAAATTAATCTTGAAGAGAGCAGACAGATGGTTAAAAGGCAAGGGGTACTCATATTTCCACAATGGGATTTAGCTGATGCAGTAATTTTTGATGCCATAAAAAAAAAGGAAAACCCATAAGCCCTACTAGAACATCAATTGGTGCTAAATTTAGTGAAGACCATGCATCACTGGCAATCTTGTCAATGAAGAAAACAGACAAAAGAAGAACTAAAGAAGATAATGAAGCTGAAGACACAGGCAGCCTGACTGTGAAAAGGGTTGTAGACACCTCTAGAGTTGAAGCAACTGACCTTGTTGTATAGGTTGCCAATTTGAGTATGAAAGTGTCAGAGAAGGAAAAAGAAGCATATGCCAATCTGAATGAAAAGTATGAGTTTGTGCTCAAGGCTTATAATGAAGAGAGGGTTAAATCTTTGATGAAGGACAACAAAATAGCAGAGTTGGAGGGTAAGTAAAAATCCCAATTTGTGCCCCAAAGAATGATTACTCAACAACCTCATCAGCCCTCCTCCTCAAGTCCATTTAAAACATATCCCCCATCCCCTGTACCTCTAAGTCTTACTATTCAAGAGGTTGTTGAGGCCAAGAGGGAAGAATTAGAAGCTGAGAAGAGCAGGCTAATCAGTGAGAGAATGAGATTAGAAGAGGAGGGTAAGAGAGATTTAGAAGACTCATAGGTCTACAAAGAAGCTAAAGAATTGGTAAAGAAAAAGCACATAGATCAAATATTTACAAATCTCAAGAGATGTGCTAGTGAGGTCAACTTGTCTAATTTCTACCTATTAGGGAAGAAGATTGCAAGCATCACCAACAAATATGATGCTAAAAAGGGACAATGGAATTTGATAGTGAGTAAATGGAAAGGGAGGGCATCCCATATAAAATATTTCAATTCCTTCTCTAAAGAGCAAAATGATATTGATATTATTTTGATAAGCACTCATAAGTTGCTCAAATTGATGGTCAATTTAGACACCAAGAGGAACATGGTGATGAAATAGATCACAACCCTGAAGGGGAAATTTTTCAAGGACAGATATGATATGTATCCCTATATGTTCAGAGAGGATGGGAACATAAAAAATGAAGCTCTATGGCTGAGGAAGCTAAATAAATCACTAACTAGCAGAACAAAAAGTATTGTCACTTTGGCAAATACTGGATGGTTTGTGCTAACTATAGATATTTTGAGTAAAGCCAAGGCATTTTTTTAATCTTGGGAGGCAGAGATTGAGAAGGCTAACAATGATTGGGAGGAGTTAAATAGCCAAAAGGATGAGGTTCTCAATTTCAATTGGCCAAGTGATGAGGTGTTCACCTCATGGGTTAGCAAGTATGGAGTAGTCACCCTGGTAGCATGAGACAACAAATATGAAGGGGACAGCTAACACCAAGGAGGTTGAATGAATGGAGCGATTCAGATATTTGTGGCCTCTACACCAATAAGAGAGAAAGATCCAGATGATAAAGACCCAACTTCTTCGAAACAACTTCAAGCATTCAGGCGGTCACAAGACAAATGATCACATGGCTCATAGCAAATATTGTTATCTCTTTAGCTAGAAGTTTTGTCTCTTCTTGGAACTATATTTTGTCATGTAGCCCAGTCATCTGTAGCTTGTTGCATCCTTATTCTCCAAAAGGATTTCAAGATGACTAGGGCTACCTATAAGTATCAAGTTGTAATATTGTAATAAGGATGGTAAAATATAAGACTACAAGGCAGATTACCAATTGGTCTGACCATTGGTTTTTTGAGTCTTGAAGATGTACTGTTATTGAGTTCATATTAATAAAATACAATGGAATCTCCATTTTTGGTGTCAATGGTGTCTTCTTGCATTTGCAATTAATTCTTGTATGTTCAATTTGTAAGGCATTTTGAGTATAGTGATTACAAGGTAGTCATGTTCTCGTTTGTGAGTTATTTTCAAGGAGAGTTTAAATTTTGCAGGTGATTGCAGAGAATTAGGGTTTATGAAGGATTTGATACATTGGTGTGAGGAATGAGAGGATAGTTTGTAAGGCACTCTATCTGGGGTTCAATTGTGTTCCGATTAATTGTCTTAATATGTATACACTTTGTTATGACTCTATTACCCATGATTAGGCACTGGTCAATATGCTGACATGTGGTTGTTATCATCAATTCAAATATTAAAACCTTTACCTTCTGTTGTCAAGAACTTGTATGTGTATTTGATTGTATTGAAGAATACATTTCATTTTAGTGATTCCTTTAAGAGTGAATCAATAGGTTAGCCTTCATAGGCCTAATTGGCACAAAAAGAAGAAGGATTGCAAATCCTTAATCCACTGTGAGATTCTCTGCTATTCAGTGAGTTTGTCAAAGGTGCACCCGCCTTGGTATGTGGAGCCCAAAGTGTAGGAGGATTTTTGTCCTTGTTAATTAGCCTTATTCATGTATGAATCTAAGTTTGGAATAGAGGGTTAAATATTTGTTATTGTTTTAATCGATTCATACAGGAAAATGAGCTAACAAAATGGTGACTCTATTGGGGAAGTAAGATGCAAAAATCTTGTTGAAGAAATCAGAATCCCTGGTGTTATATTTTAAAAGTTAAATCAAATTTCAGGAAGTTTGAGAAGGAAGGACCTATAATTAGGTAGTTGTTCCCATATGAGAATGAACTAAATGCAAGACTCAAAGCAACCACTAAAGATGCCCTTGACAAAGGTAAACAAAAGGTTGTTGGTATCAGCATAAATGAGCCTGTGTAGAAAGTTTCTAACCCTAAGGGAATACACCAAATTGATTTGGATATTGAACAAGCCAGGAAGGCTAAGGATGACTTGGAAGAGAAAATAGAAAAGTTGGAATTGGAGGCTGTTGTAGCTGATATGAAGATGAAGATAGCCTTACTTCATGCTACCAATAATACAACTGCAAGTAGTTCTATGCATATAATTCAAAAAGCACAACAGTTGAATTCATCTACTGATTTAAATGAAAACAATAAGGTGATGCTTCTAAGGTCCAAACATGTGGAAACAACCAAAATGTTCAAAGCTCTGGTCCTAATATAGCTGCTCAAATCAAGGGTCCTCCATCAAGTTTTCAAACTGCCAAGCCCAAACAAAATGTTCCTCCACCAGTTCAGCATGAAATAGGAATTGCTGGACCAAATGGTGATAACGAGCTGGGAAATTTCCAAAGGAGGCCTGTCTGCATGAACAGATATAGAGCTCTCTTCTTTGAAGGCATCCCTAGTCACCCAAATGTGATCCCCAACGAGGTAAGAGATAGGATCCCTAAGTTCACTAGGAATAATGTTATTACTTGTTAAGAGCATTTAAAATCCTTTGGTGATAAAATGTCTGACTTTGAAATTGAAGATGAAGATGTCATTATGAAACTTTTTGTTCAGTCTTTAATTGAAGAAGCTAGGGATTGGTTCAGAAACTTACCTAATGATAGTATTTCCTCCTGGGATGAATTTGTAAAAGCCTTTGGGGAGCAGTATAGAGAGCATGTTAATTTTGGATATATGTTAAATCAGTTTAATAACATCAAGAAGTTCCCGAATGAAAGTATGGCTGACTTTAACAATAGATTCTAGAAAGCCATGAAAAAATTGTTCCAAGTTCTGAGATTAGATGAGGAAGTGTGCCTTACTACTTACATTAATGTTGCTGATGGAAAAATGTCTTATCTGATTAGAGATAAAAACCAAACTACTTTGAGGTATGCTTACAAAATAGCAATTGACATTGAGAGTAATAGGAGAGCATTAGGAAAATTGGGGAAGAGAGAATACAATAAAATCTAGAAAGAAAAGGGGTCAGCCAGTAAAAGTGTCAAAGAAGGTGATACAATGGATAAATTGTTGAGTGCAGTGAAAGACCTTGCTGCCAAAATGAATAAGAATGATAGAGGGGGGTATCGAGATAATAAGTATAATAACCAAAGATTTGACAGACAACCCAACCTGAGAGATTATCCATACAAAACCAATTGGAATAATGGAAAACCTGTCCTTGAGGGACAAGATAACCCAAAAGAAAAAGAAACCCTAGATCCCCTAAAAAGAAACAACGACAACTATGTTGAGAATACTCCCTGGTGTGATGCTTGTAATATGCCACACTCTCCCTATCAATGTGTAGTAGCTCAGGATTTGTTTGACCAGACAGAAGAGGGAGAGAAAGAAGGCCCTGCTATCAATATGTTCACAGTAAGGAAACCTTATCCATGGCTCCCTGATAGTGCCTCATCCTCTAATGATTCATATTCAGAGGATAATTATTGTTTGACAAACCAGTTCCAAAGTTCAACATATCAAAATGACCAGGATGAATATGTTTCACAGGAAACTATAAACACTGTGGATGATGATAGTTCTCAATCTCATTTTAGGACTCCAACTGATGAAGAAAAAAGGTCTTTGACTATTGCACCAATTAATCAAGCAAGAAATGCTTACAACTTAAGAAATAGAGTAGTATAACCAGTTCAAGGCAAGTTTACCCTTGCTCATGTTAGAAGAGATTCACCCCAAGTAAATGAGGATCTTAATTCTAAGAAAAATAACAAAGAAGAATGTTGCAAACAAGCAAGATCTTCTCATAGTCATATTGGGGAGGGGTATCAAAGGAAGAATTAGTACCAAATGAGAAATTCAAGAAAATGAAGAAAGTAAATGATATACCCCCTGAATTGCCTCATTTTGACATGAAACATGCTTTGACACAAATGAAAGTCTCAGTCCCACTTATGAAAATGATGAAAATAAAAGAGCATAAGGAAGTAGCTCTAGCATTGTTAAAAGGAATAGATGATATATCTATCCCTAATTATGAGGATATACCTTTGACAATAAATAGTGCTAAAGAGGATTGTCCCTTAGTGAAAGGAAAAGGGAAGAGCAGGGAATGTTCTGACATTTGCATTGGAAATATAATAACCCAAGAACCATTTTCTGTTGATCCATTCTATGTTACCTTAATGGTAAATAATTTTCTAGTGAAAAATTGCATGATCGATTCTGGAGCAGCGAAAAATGTGATTCCCTATCATGTGATGAAAGAATTAGGCCTCTGAGTTACTACTTCTACTGGAAGCTGCTATGCCATGGATAACAGAGAGGTTCCTGTGGTAGGAACGTTGAAAGATATTGAAGTAAAAATTGTTGCCTTCCCTGAAGAAACTTATAGAATGGACATAGTGGTAGTGGATACTAAACCATATTATGGTATTCTTTTATCAAGACAATGGGCAGCAACAGTAGGGGGAAAGATGCAGTTGGATTTGTCCTATGCAACTGTCCCTATGAATGGGAATGATGTCAAATTGTACAGAGAACCCCGGTCGTCTGTTATGGTTGAAGTGGTTTTTCTTGATCAATTAAATTGTTGTGTGAATGTTGATATGGAAAATTTTATGGTTGAAAAGGTTAAGCCACAATTAAAGAACACTGACCCAATTGTGGATGAATTGCTATTACAAAAAATGGACTCTAGAAAATGTACTTTGATGGAGGATGTTCAAAAGAAGGATCTGGAGCAGGAGTCTTGCTGATATCTCCATTAGGTATCACTTTCAAATATTCATTCATGTTAACTTTTCAATGCACAAACAATACTGCCGAATATGAGGTTTTAATCTTGGGAATGAATATTGCTATCAAACATGGTATTAAATGTCTGAAAGTCCATGGAGATTCTCAGTTAATTATATCTCAGATTAGGGGACATTATGCTGCCAAAGATGATAGATTAAAGTTATATAAGTATGTTGTTTGGGATAGAATGAAATTCTTTGATGCTTTCAATATATTATGGGTTGAAAGATCAAATAATATAATGGAAGATTTCTTAGCAAATGTTGCCCTAAAAAATGATGATGTTACTCTCACTGGCATATCGATGGTTAAGACGAAAAGTAGACCAGTAGTTCCTGACAATATTCATAATTGGCAAGTTTTTGAGGATGATGATGATATCCTCAAGTTTATCCAATGTATGGATCAGTATGATGGTCAAAAAATTGATTGTGAGTCTTTAG
>MU227026.1:934494-989836 GCA_018584345.1 Thuja plicata
ATGCAATTATTCTAGAAATTGAAACTATTCTATTGCAATAATGAAATTATTCTATATGAGATTATCAAGAAATGTGACAATAATTCAGTATTCTAACAATGCATAAAAATGAGTGGGGGTTTTGAATAAAGAATGAGAGTTGTTTTATAGACTCAGAGGTTGTTCAGAATGGAAAGTTTCCTCTTTTGAAATAAAATAGATAGAAAAGCCAGTTTAGAATAGAAATCTTTATTTAAAAGAATACAATAAAAAATTTTCTCTTTGTTTTTAACTGTTTTCTTTCTTTGATTTAATTGTTTTATTTGATTTATCTATTTTCTATCTCTTTAAAGCATAATTAAAGAGAAGTTTCCAATTCTAAATAGAAGAAAGATTTTTGAGAGATTGTCCAATTAATTAAATAAATATGACCTCATAATTGTTTTTTCTCAATTATCTGAATAATTAAATTCAATTATTGAAAATGAGGATATTTATTTAATAATTAAATATCATTTAATTCCTTTTTCATGTGTCTTTAGCTAAAGAGGGTGAATTTAATTTAATTAAAGTGCTAGGACCTTATTAATTAAATTAATTCGATCATAAGGTTTGTTTAGCCAAATAGGTATTTAGGAATTAAATATGATGTATGACTAATGCAGATTTAGAATTTTCTACATTTGACACTTAGGTCGAGTAGAGTCAGTTAAAACTCAGAATTGCCTAGTACAATAGGGCTTAGATGATCTAGATGAGTGACAAATGCAACAAAATTGGTTAGGGTCACAAGATGCCAATTTTGGGGTGTTACAACAATAAACTAAATAACTTGCAAATTGTTATCTATAGATTATGAGTTCCAATGGTCAACAACTAAACACCTAGTGGGTGTACAAAATCCTAGAGTTCCCAGTGTAGAAACTTGGGCTCTGATACCAAGTGTAACACCCCGCCAGGGAACCTGGAAGAAATTAACCTTAAACAAGATACTAAATTTACAAAATGTTTTTTTTTAAGATTTTACAATTGATAATGAGTAACAATGTGGAAGCAATATAATGTAAGACTTGATACATACTCAAATGTAACTCATATATAGATTACAAATCCTGAGGGTTCCATGACATAGAATTATGTAACTTAACTAATATACTAAATATAATAAATAATATGTAATCTCTATTTAATGCAAATAAATAACAAGAACATCATCTCATAAATGAAACCTAGCTATAAATGATATCATAAGGTATACATAATGAACCAACATCCACTACACAAGTCGCATGGTATGTAGTAAAACTCAATACAAAGTACAATAAAATATCCAGGAATATCACAACTGATACAATGATATATTAAAAAATAAGAAATATAAGACCAAGTCTCTAGAAATGAAGAATAATAAGGTACAACTACAAGAAGGATCATCCTAGAAAAAGTCACGAACGTCGGATCTCAATGGTAATAAGAATCACTACCACCTAACCACATGAAACCAAAGGTCCACTCCCACTATGATGAGGAGATAACAACATGCCCACACACATGGAAAAAAACCAAACAAGAAAGACTAATGCAAAGGTACACCGGATAAAAAAGTAACAAGAATATTCTAAGGTTAAAAGTATGAAAGATCAAGAGACAAAGCAAGTGTACCAAATACTCACATAGGGACCTAGAACACATATAAGTTAGTGTCATCACATAATTCTACCCTTGAGTTATCCTAGTATCCCATCTGGACCCTGGTCCCCAAGTGACTCTATATGGCTCAGTAATCCATTCATACAAACATGGATTCAAACCATTCAAGACCTCAATCAAGCATCTTCTCCGACTCTCATCCTTAGCTTGTACTAGCACTCAAGGCATAGGCGAGGCACATATTTATCTTATTAATATATTCTCTCAATTAATTTCATTAATTTATCACTTATTAGGTCACTTACAATGAGTTACGCTAGTAGCCTCTTAGGGCCCTGGCCCCCATTGCAAGCCACTTCACTTATATGCTCCTAGATAACCTACCCTAATTCTCCTTGCCACAAGACCAAAAGAAGATAAAGAAAAATCATAAAAGACTTCTCGTAAAATATTAAATCATGAAAGTCATCAATGAAAATGTTGGAGCATAACAAGGAATAATACATCCTATACAAGGATCCAGATTGTCCATCCCATAATGGATATCTCAATAAACAATTACCAAATTCTCTAAATCTCATATCACCAAAACAATGATCCTTAATAGCATCAAAAGCATCTCTCTCCAACATGGAGTAACTCATAATTAAAAAAATACCACCACTCAAAACATTGAACAATCATAGTAGAAGATACAAGGTGACCAAGTGAACAAATCATAACTCAACACAATATTGGTTGTCACCTCTTATGGTAAAATAACATAAAGATAAAGGACTCAAGGAACACATGAAATCTATAACATATGTACCCAATAAAACACATGAACCAATCATGACATAGATAGGTTATGAACTTTCCACAATATGATACTCAAAAAGTAAAAAGATAAGAAATCATAAGATAGTACAAGTCTGAAGACAAAACCCACCTAGGGTAACAACCTACCCACACTGAAACTTAAAAACACCAAGATCACATGAGATAAGGTATCCATAAATTTGACATACTCCATTTATATAACATCATTATATTTATTAAAATACTCTTAAGTCATAAATGACTTAGTTAATAACATAAAATACACACATGGAGCATATATGGTGTTTTAGTGAATCTATATGATCTTTAATATTAAATTATAAATTAATTAGATCAGTCATAGTAATTACTTAATAATATTCAAATTGCTTAATTTCTAATTAATAGGAATTATTAACAATTGTAACTTTATAACAGGGAGTTTTTGTGTATTTCCTCTATGCACACCGGTCAGTAATTTGAATGGTATAATCTCATATGAAATGATATGGATCTGCAACTTATATTGCAAGAATGATAATTTAATTTCACATATTTTTTAATGTTTCTAGTCCTAAAGATAAGCTCATTTAAATGGCGTTAAAAGTAAATCTCTCTAACAACCCTGTTTAGGAATGAAGGTTACTAGTTTGGTAAAAAGTCTATAACTTTGTTTTTAACTGTTGGATCCTCATAAAATGCAAAGAAAACATTAATAAAATCATTATTTAAAATCTCACCAAAGATATTTTCCTAATTATGTAATTATAAAAAGTTATGGATGAATTTTCATGAGACTTCGATTGAAAAATCAAGCTCAAATAAGCCTGATTTCACTATAACAGCCAATATTTGACCATTTCCTTACAAAGGAACCCTGCTTGATTTTGATATATGTTAAATAATACCAAAATGGGTATCTTAAAGTGTCTTTATGTTTTTTAAGTGACATCTAAAATTAAAATTATTTCCTACCCTGACTCTTCACAACCCTAATCCAAAAACGTATGTTTTCAAACCCATATCCTTACATACATGTATCTACTATACACATAGTTCATAATAAAGGATTCCTCCATACAATTGAAACTTATACAACTAAATTTATACAATTTGGTAAAACCTTAATAGATATACAACACAAATGTATCTTTTTAAAATCATTCTCTCCTAGGGTTTCCATACAAATTCTCACAGAATACCAGACATGCCATAAACATAACTCACAAGAACACCCTAATCATCAGTATAAATTATTTTAGAAATAAAAAGAGTTTTAACTCAAAATCAAATCGCAATCAAGCAAGCAAAGAGAAAACAATCTTTTCAATAGAAACTGCAAAAAGATTCATAAATTCCTACCTTGAGATTGCCAGGTAGACTTGCTAAGAAGAAGAAGAAGAAGAAGAAGAAGAAGAAGAAGAAGAAAATAGACTTCAATCCCAAGCTTTAAAAAATATCTTCTTTAACTTGAACATCTCCATGCAAAACCTATAACATGTCTCCTAAAACTTGTGTTCTGAAAACTCTCTGTCCTCCCTCTTTAAAAAAAAGACCCCCAAAATCCTCTCATAAATAAAAACTATTTAACTAGGGTTTCTAGGACAACTTCCTAAAAAACTTAACCCTGAAAAAAAAGATAAAAGAAATATTTTCTTTGTTTTTCTTCTTATTTTTTTTTAAATAAAATCAATTTACTTATTTATTTATTTTTAAAAGAAAGAAATACATAATTTCCTTTCTCTTTCTTCTTTTAATATAAAATAAATAAATATTATTTATTTATTTATTTAATTTCTTTTTCCAAATTAAGTATTACATCTATATATATATTATAAATAAATATCCTTTCTTCTTTTCTTCTCTCTTTTTTTTGTTTTGCTTTTTATTTTTAATTAAATAATTAATTCTCCACAAAATTAAAATTAAAATTCAATTTATTATTATTATTATTTAAATGTAATTACATTGCATATTATTATTTTTAATTAAGAATAATATTTGTAACATATTAATAATTTGTTTATATTAAATATGCCTTTTAATTTCTATTTAGACATAATATTTAATTAAATCTTCAAACTTTATCTTTAGACTTTTAATTAAATACCTTTTAATAAATACAAGTATTTATTTAATCGCTATTAAATAAATACCTATATATTTAATATTTTATTATTCTTATAAGGTTCACTTATTTAAACTTTATAATTAACCTTTCATTACTCTTTTACTTACATTGCGACAAAATACCACATTGACTTTCATGCATGCATACTGAAATCTGACCAAATAAAAAATGTAGAAAAGATGCAACAACATAAACATGCTCAAACAATGGTTCACAAATTCACGTCACCTCGACGAATTTGAAGAAGGTAGTCAACCAGATACTTGTCCACTATTCAGGCCAAATGAGGGCTTATGTTAAGATTTAGGCCTGAATTTTATCTCCCCTCTCTTACCATTGAGATAATGTGATAGGGGATGCTCATCCTAAAAATTCAGGGAAGTCGATGCCCGATACCTGCAAACGTGCATCACAAAGTTGAGCATGTTCATAATATAAATAACAGACAATGATAGAGATGGTTCAATTGTGTGGATCTGGCAATGCAAGTAACTAAGTCTCCATCCTCTACCACATCAGACACATCATACATAAATGTAAGATAGACACACCACATATCAATATAAAATATATATGCTAAGCATACACATTGAAGTATGGGGTCAGTAAAATCATCCTCACATGTGTAATCATCATGAAAATAACCTAAATATTTTGACATCAAGATTGAAAAGTGAATTATGGGTGGGCACTACAATATTGCTTCTAGGGGGAGAAAATCAGCAGTAAATAAGAGTTAGAGAGACTCTATAAGATAATGAAGGATATTGCTGGTAGTATTGTTGATTATCTTTCTTAGAGTGAGACTGTTGGTTTTTTATTGTATTACTTATTTTTCACATCACATGTTTCCATCAATTCCAAAGGGGGAGATTTTTGGCATAAATGGAAAATTTGGAAGTTGAATGTGTTGGAATTTATGTCAACATAACAGAGGAATTGATGTGAGGAAGTGATCAGAAGAATAGATTAGTTGTTGCTAACTTAACTATTGTAGGTTAGCCAGTGGAGCAGAGTGTTCAAAGGTCTAGTGAGAAGAAGATATGATAGATATGGAGTTGCAAATGTAGGGGAAGGATGTTAAAGGTGTTTACCATGTTCACCCAAAGTTTCAGAGTGTTTCATAAAGATTTGGACAGGTAAATAGATTACAAATGATGACTGGAAAAAGGTGACAATTAGTGTTAATAGGAAGACACAAAAAGGTATGGTGTGTTCAAATGAGTAATAATTTCATAGAGCGCATCTAGGAGTGTGTCTGGGACATACTAAGGTATACTCAACTTAGATGGTTTATACTCAAGAGGTCTGCATAACATATTTTGGTTGTCTCAGATCCTTGGAGATAGTGTTCTTGAGGTTCAGTAAAGAAGAGTGACTAAATGCAATGGATAAAATCTATTTAGATGTTAATGTGCTATTCATGATGTTGTAGGATGTTCTTAAAGTATTTTCTTGATGATTTGGTGATCCACATGGACTATAAGGACCTGATTGGTTGAATTTTTGGTCAATGATAATATTTTAATTTGTATTATTTGTCCTTGGCCAACCTAGTTGGTAAATCATGTTGCACAAGTACAAATGTGATATTAGGGAGATTTATGACCTTGAGGTGGTTGTTATGAATGAAGGCCATAATATAGTGATCAAAATAGATCAGGTATATAAGAATTGGTGCGTTGATTTGAAGAATAGTTGAATTAGGTTTATTGACCTAGTTCTTGGTATAAGATGACGAATTAGGGAAAATTAACTAGCGTGGAAGTGGAAGAATGATTGCATACTCTAGGGATTCTCTTGTAGAGAAGTTGTTGAGATATCTTGAGGGCCAAATTTATTATCTGAAGGAGTAAAAAAGGATTTGAGCATAGATCATAGTTGAGCTTCAATGGAACTGAATTTGGCATAAGGTAGATATTGTTATCTACTTCACAAAATCTTTAGATCATTGTAGTGATTAGTCTATAAGGCAGTGAGACTTCCTTAGGGTTGTAGCCCAAGGCATTTTTTATTTGAGCAGTGAGCTTGAATACAAGCACATTCCCCATATATATTGTATTAAATTTTTACTTGTAACAAGGTATTTAATTATTATGGGTAATCAACCCAGCCATGGATTTTCCCCTAACAGGGTTTCCATAATAAAAAATATGGTGTCAAGCATTGTGTATGTGTTTGAGATTTATTTCTTTCATGCTTATTATTTGATTACATAATCAAACCTAAACATTAGGGTTGCATGGTTGATAATTTATTGTGCTAAAGGGGTTTAGAAGGCTAAAGGGTTTTGAGATTTGGATTATTGGGAAAAACTAATTCACCCCACCCTCTTAGTTTTCTTTGCCATAGTATCAACAAAGAGATTTCTTTCAGGGTAGAGAAAAAAGCAAAATTATACTTCATAATCTACTGCAGAGGTAGAATATGTTTCTATTGTTACTAATTTTACATAGGTAGTATGGATGAAGCAATTTTTTAAGGATATCACATCAAAGTATGATGAGGCTATTTCTATCTACGATGATGAATGATGTGAAAATCACATTTCTAAATCCAGTTTTACGTTAAAAAAAAGCATATATCTATCAAGTTTCACTTTCCGAGTGAGAAGGTTAATGAGAAGGAAGTCAGATTATAGTATGTGCCTACCAAGGAATAGATTGTAGATATCTTCATGAAGCTATTGCCTAAGGATACTTTAGATTATCTTAGAGGTAAGTTAGGGTTCCTTATCCCTCCTAATCAAATTTAAGGTGCATTGGTGTGCATCAATCTAGTGCATTCACAGAGATATGTTTTATCTTGATTGGTATTTTGGCGGCTACTACTGAAAGGGAGTAGTTAGCTTGGTGAGTAAGGTTGGTAAGCTTTTTGTTCATAGTTTTGGAGAGAGATGTTTTTTCATATTGTTGGCCTCTATGGTTAAGTACGTATGTGTCTTTGTCATTGATTTCAACGGGGAGAGATAGTAATGTGAAAACAAAGAGGGAGAAAATTTCTATATTGAGGAGAGATTTAGCTATGGGATATATTGTAGAGAGACTTTGAAAGATATGTTTAGATATTATTGGCATTACTCTTGATTCAATTTATTTATGCATTGATAATTTTTGTCATCATATATTTCCATCAATGCCAAACGGGGAGATTGTTGGAATATTATGCATATATGTGCTAACATTGATGTTTTATTATTGATATCAATATATTTCTACTATTTGAGATAGTGTTCCTGTGATGTTAAGAGAGAGATTGGTTTGGTACAAACTATGTATTAAAGATTACTGTATGTAGAAGTATGCATTGTGTTGATGGATGTCTATAGTTAATTCTGTTAAACTCTTAGATGTTCACATGATTATTTCAGCGAGCTATTGGTTTCTGTGTTGAGACTGGTATTTTTGATGTTCAATGGTGATAGTGTTTCTATATTTGGTTTAGTGAGGTTTGGTATTTCAATATTTTTTATGTGGACCTATGTGGCATGTTTGGGACATTTATATGTCTCCTCAACTTGATTAGTTCATGATTTGGAATCCTCCAAGAATTTTTTCTTGATTGACAAAGGTTACTATTGTGTTCTTGAGGTTAAGTTTAGAGACACTAATGAATCAAAGATTAGAGTTACTGTAGATATTTTTGGATTGTGATCCTATAGTGTTGTTGGTTCACATTAATTAGTGAGATCATATTTGGTGACTTTCTTTTAGTGACTTTGTTCTCTTCATGTTCTGGGCCAACTTGGTGATGTAGTGTGTTGCAGACAATTGAGGAAAAATTTATGGAATAATTTCATGTTTGATGCATTTGATTTGGGACTGTGCTATGTCTTAGTGGGAATTCATTCGTTTGCATTAGATATTATACTTTGTATGATTAATATTTTGTAATTTAGGTCCTTGGTCGACCTTGTGAAAATAAGTTGATTAATTTTATCCCTTTGTGGATTGTGTGTTATAGGTCCCACATTGTGTGAAGTGGATGCGTAAGACAGAGTGTGCGAAGAGGTATGAGTGGAATATGCAATTGAAGTATAGATATGGTGTGGAAATGAAAGTTATATCTAAACTTCAATGGAACTAACCTAGGCATATTGAAGATGTTATTATTTAGTTCATGATATATAGATTATTGTCCATGATTGTTGTAAGATAGTGAGCCTTCCACAGGGTTGTATCCATTTCTATATTTGAGTAGTAATCTCTAGGCAGTGTGTCTGAATGTATGTACATTTCATTGTAATACCTTTAACATGGTAAAGTGCTTTTAACAGAGTACATCTTGTGGGTTCATCCCCACCATTGTTTTCCACTTGACTGGGTTTTCCATGTCAAAAATATCAATGTTATGTGTTTGATGTGTTGTGGATCTATTCTTTACTATTTATTAATCAAATTTTTGGTTTAAGGTTAACATTTGGTTTAAGTTTGAATTCTTGGACACAACTAATTCACCCCCTCTCATAGTTGTGTGCTGCCTTATTTCTATCATGAACTCTTATGTCCAGTGGAAATCTCTCAGGAAAATATTTGATATTTTTCTAGAGCATGAAGTTGGTTGTTAATATAGGTCTAATTATTGAGAGGGGGGTGGTGAGGTGAATTAGTAATGCAAAAATTCACCAACTTATACTTCTTTAAACTCTATGCACCAAAACATTCAATATCAACTAACATAAGTAAAAATTTCAATGCATACATCCAAAAGTAATAAACCACACAATATAAACACTATATTTATTAGGAAAAAGCCCAACTAGGAAAAAAACCACAGTGTGAGATGACACCCACTAAATCTGTACTCTTCTAGAATATGCCCTGTTAGGAGCTTACCATGTTAAAGGTTTACAAAACACTGTTAGGTGCTACCCAGTTAAGGGAATTCCCTTTAAACCTGTCAGGATCTTTTCCCTATTTGGAGAAGCCTTGTTAGAGGACTTAAAACACAAGCTAATGTATCACCTTGTTAGAGGATTTACAATAAATATTTGTTAGAATCCATCCTATTAAGGGATTTCACTGTTACAATGATTAGAAATAAACATATAAAATGATCTATGAAAACTGCACTACCTCTACATAGTTAGAACCTTTTAAGCTCTGACATACATCATCATAATTTATAATCTTCCTCAGCTTGATCACACTTGATTCCTTTACTTTTTGTGTCTCCAAATCCTTGTGGAATTCATAGTCATCTTTCTTCTCTCTCTTTCTTCTTCTTCTACTGTTCCACTATATAGAATCACATCCACTGAATTAAAACAAACCCTAGATCTAAGATATGAATGATCCAGATCATAATAGGTAAGAAAAAATGTATCTATTCACTCAAAAATTTTCCTCTAACCGCCTCAGCTTGATCAATACATTTTATCTTGGTAGTTAAGAATTTTCAAAAACATGTTTGACCAAAAGAAACTTCTTGAAGAATCCTCCTCAAAAGTATACCTTGATCAATGTGATGTCAAGTACTAAATCCCATAAATCACAAAACTAAATTTCTAATTTATGAAAATTATCACTGATCTTCTTGCCATATCAAATTCCTTCACTGAT
The DNA here is from genome assembly GCA_018584345.1 of Thuja plicata. NCBI lineage: Eukaryota > Viridiplantae > Streptophyta > Pinopsida > Cupressales > Cupressaceae > Thuja > Thuja plicata. Next base: position 944,617 of record MU227026.1, read on the forward strand.
CTACAAATCTTCATAGCTTGTTCTAGAACTTTGTCTTGTTTACTTGTTCATCTATTAAGACCTCTTTCAGTCAAATAAACTATTGTATCGATCAACATTATGAGTCATTCTTGCAACCATAGTATCTTTACATTGTCTTCAATCATATCCTATGACCGCTCCAACAAATACTATACCGATTTGAGATCACATCTAAATCACTTGTTCTGTATCACTGACTGTTCTAGCAATTACCCAGTTTGAGTGCAATCAAACACAACCAATTTAATTCTCCATATCAAGACTCGTGATGAAAAATTTAACATCACAACACATACCATATAATTCCATTAGAATAGAAACTTTAGAAAAATACTCCAACTCATGATTTACTTACACAATATCAGGTAACATACTAAAAACACTAATTCAATTAGTTGACATCAATGAAAACCAAATAACTGATTTACCTATCATCAAATCTGTAGCAATCTTCATCAATGCAACACTTAGCATCACTGCATCAGTTATGCTAATAGTTGGTAAGGTTCAGATGTGTATGACATGTGTATTTTTATGAAGTATCGAAGCAAGCAACTTTGGTTGCTAAAATTTTGGGACCTAGATTGTGTCTTATCGATCTATTTGTTTAATGGGATTCTCCAACCAACAAAGGGTATGTATGTGCACCATGGCTCCAAGTTAATGTTTAGTTAGTTTTTGAAATCAGTTATGAGGGTGAGTTGGCTTATTATAGACATTTGTAGAAGGGTTATGATTCAAATCTTAATGATCATCCACCTTATCTCTTTCACTTTGAATGCATAGGGGGTCAGATTGGAGTCATTTAAGAATCAAATGACTTCAAGAAAATAATTCTTTAGATGATCCCACAAAGGGGACTGACATTTATATGGACATTTGAGGTTGAGTTTGATTTTTATTTTAAAGCTAGTATTTTTTAAATCAGTTTGATTCAAATAATAATGTTTCACAAACAAGTGAAGTTGCAAAGATGAATGCAAAATATGAAATCATTTTAATCATACTTGAAAATTATTTAATTGAGAAGTTTATTCTCATTAGTAATGTCATTTTTATTTACATTTCATTCAACATGGTGGGCCCATGTCGTCAAGGTTATTGGTGTCTAAAAATGTTTATGCTTTGAAAGCTACCAATATACCTTGAGATTGATTTTAAGAGTGGTTAGCTCCAAGTATGGGAAGATCCCCAAGGTAACTAAACCAACTATAGGTATAAAACTTCTATTTTCACTTATGGCTCTACAAAACCAAGGCTAGTACACCTAATCTAGCTCAGCATACAACTCCTTATAACTTTGGATTTTAAACAACATATAATGGTAAGAAAGTACTAAATGTTAACCACACATTCATTGAATCTCCATTACCATGAAGGATTCACAACCAACAACCACAAAATATAAAATAAATTGGAAATGGTTTTGATGTTTAAAAGGGATAGAATATAACCAATTCCAACTAGACATATATCAGTATAGAATATACTAGATCCTGATGTGTGCTTTATCCATTGGGAAATGGAGTATACTATAGATGCAAAACACAAGGAAATAACTATTGTCAAAGATTCAAAGGCATAATTACAGATAACCCAGACCAAACACTTCTTATAGGATCCTTATGTAGACAAACCAAATGAACTTATGTCATATCCAAAGAATTATTTGATTTGATCTTAGATCAAAACTAAGGACTAATGACATATACACAGACAAACTCCATGCAATGAATTAGGAAATTCACAATTAAAGAGGTGAGCACCAAGGAGAGACTTGAATATAGAATACTATACAAAGTATAAGGAATCATGTTCCTATTTCAATCTATTTCAAAACATACACCTGTTCAATAAATGCAAAAGACATGACACTTCTATTCTATCTAGATACAGTCTAAACAATCAGTTATACTTCCACTGGAAAAAGTATGCAACTTAATGCTTATTTTTACTTCCCCAAGTTTCCATCTTCTACTAAATGACCTTGGAAATCCCTTTATATAAATAGGGATTGAAACAAGCTTTGGATCATTTAGGGTTTGGTCAAGAAATAAAACCCTAACAACTACAAGATAAAACAAAAAATCAATTATTACAAGATAAATTTTGATTGGAACATAGAGCCTTTGCAATAACTACTGAGTTGTTTTGATTTTCCAAGTAACTTTTGTCTTCATCAAGTAGTAAATTTATCCTCATTCCTTCATAAGCAATCTGATCTACAACCGCCAAACTTCTTGGGATGTGAACAATCCTTTAGAGTTAATAAAAATCCTACAAATCTTATCAGAAACCCTTAAAAAAAATTCTCAACATTAATGCACTCTGAAGATATTTGGATCAATTGGATTTCCTAGTAGCATCCTATGACCACATAAAAATGACCTAGAAGATCAAATTTATAAATTTATTGCTCTGTTATATAGGACATAGTCCACTGCTTAAAAACCCTGTGATATATATTTGAACATTCAAAAATATTATATAACAGCTACAGGTGGAGCGAAATTCCCTATCGATGGCTCAAATTCAATCCTTTATTCATCTTTAAAACATAGTCATTGATCTCCTTTAAATATACCCACGAGCCAAGATCTGATTTGGACATGCATTGACAAGTCATAATTCTGTGATGGATATCCTTTGGGCATCTTTCCTTTAAGGCACTGTGACAGTTGTCTGATTTAAACAAACCTACCTTACCCTTATCTATCATTGAAAACCTAGACCCATGGTTAGATCATGACATGCTTCGCAAAGGTGTGAACGCGCAAAGAATAAACACCAATCAATTTACATCCACGGTATCATGCACACTACATAATAAAAAAGAAACTAATCTACCTTTACCTCCTTTCAACACTGACCACTTTCCACGTGTCTTACAGTAATGAACCCATGATGGATATAAATCATGCAACTTTTGATCAAGGTTTCACACCCACCGCTTGATTGAAATGATTTGACGATCTTGCATTATCTCAATTTAACCCCAGTTTGACCCCATCATAGACACATTTCAACCAAGTGTGAACCCTCAAACAATAATCCTTGTGCATCTTCCAATCAAAGGATAGCAACATCCATTGGATCTTAACTAATCTGATAACTTATTAACTTCCCTTTAGGATGGTCTCACGATCCAGGTAGGACATGTAACAATAAGGCGTGATTTTATGAAGCTTAACTCAACCTGCATCTTTTCTTCCTGGCATCACACCATCCATTAGATCTGAATAGATCTAACCATCCTGAAACTTCCTCAATAACCCAACATCTTTGGTCCCACTTACCTCCACGTGAAGCAAGGGCATGATCTCACAATTGATAAATAGACTGCACCTCAGCATAGCGGAATCACGCTAACCGCATAATCAAATCAAATCTAACTATCCTTTAACCCTCTATAAGCTCGACCACTTTCCATGTGACGTTCAGTCATGTTTTCATGATGGGTAAACTTTGATCATCTTTCAATCAAGGATTTCCCCAAACATTAGATGAAAATAATTTGACGGATCATGAATATGCCACTACATGCTTTTGAAGATGTTGGCTTCACGATCTCAGAATAGATAGGTGGCACCATGGTATGCTGCCTCAATGATTAAACAAACCGCATCTTGTGTTTGAGGCTTTACACCCGCCATTGGATTAAGATAGACTTTCTCAACAGATGCAAAGCATAAAGTACATTGGGGATATTAAACTTAGGAAAAATTAATATATCCCACTAGGAATTAGGAAACATTAAAGTGTTGGCCCCGCTCGATGACTTAAAAGAAATGGGTTAAGTGATTTAAGTGGTTCAAAAAGGTAACGATGTTTTATAATGTGCTAAAGGGTTAGGGTTTTTTTTAGAAGGAAACAAAACCTTAAGGACCAGATGCCCAGGCCCAAAACACTTGAAAATACCTCAGAACCATAAAATTTTGACAGTGCTAACAAAGGTGAGTCCTATTTTTGAATTTCTCAATTTATCGATGAAGTACTTTAAGGAAGACATTAGTAGGATGAAGACTCATCAAAAATAATTGTGTCATCTCTAGGTCTAATTAAATGTCTCTCTATACTTCAAAGTCTCTTCAATGAGAAACAAGAAATCCCTAAAATGTCTGCAAAAGATGAAATTAATTGTGAACATATGCAAGTGACGTACATAAGACCAAATTCTTCCTCCTTTGCCAACATACTCCCATCATGCACCAGGATATGGAAGATGTGGAAAAATACATGGATATCCATGGTAACATAGAGGTAATGTGAATCATTGAAACAACACCAAGATTTTGTAATGTTTACATACTATATTTATTAAAGAAATCTTTAAGAAATTTCAAAGGTGTTGCACAAAATGGATTTGACAAAAAGGCTTTGGAAATTTTTGAGTGAATGAAAGAAACATGTGCTTAACCAAAAACCACAACCTTTTCTAATGTCCTCATTGGCTGCACCAAAAGGGATCATTGAAAGATAATATAGATATCTACCAAAGTGATGATAGTGAACATCAATCATTTGATAAAAGTGTTTATAGGGCTTGCATCATGTGGAAGTGTAGACTGGTCCCGTACGCTAGTTGATAGCATGCCTTAGTAAAATGTGGTCTCATAGTTTGCAATAATTGTGTGATTTTCACAAAAAGGATTTGTTGAAAATTTCTTTAGAAACATTTGAGAAAATAAAAAGTTGTAGGTGTATACATAAATTACACAACCCTTGCCAGCATCATTTCTCTCTACACATACCAAAATGAAAACTTTGGAATGAATTGGGTATGGATAGTCATTAAAACATAAAGGAAAAAATTTAGCGGATACTATTATTACAAGAAACCTAGTAAAAAATGAATGTAGATATGGAATCTTGGAAAGAGGATATAAATTGTTTGACAGAATGCCTCAAAGAATGTGCAAGTATGTATGAGAAGTGTGAAAACCATAGGAATGACATAATGCAAGATATATCTATTGAAGGGACATTTAGAAGCATTCAAACTAATGCAGTTCCACAATCCTGGTCATTTTCCCACTCTATATGTGGAAGTTTTCTCACAGGATATAAAAAAGCATCAATTTTTTTTAAAATTGACCCATTGAAGAGGATGTCACACACTTTTATATATTGAATTTTGAAGTCTTTGACAATCACATAATTGAAAATCTTAGCAGTTTCACAAAATGTTTCGGGGAGATGTGTTCTATAGAAAATGTCTTTAGAGATTTCTATAGTAAATGTAGTATGTATATTTATTCCAAGTTGTGTCTAGAGATGATGACTTTGGTAGAGGCTCTAGGGACCATCAAACCATTCGAGTAATACACTTAGAGGATGGAAGGAATGGAAACTGAAAGCCATTATGTTATTGGAGGAAGAGTAAGAAAATATTATGTTCTCGTACATTTGGATAAGTGTAGTGACAAATTCAATCTTCATGTTACAAACAATTTTGTACTTGTTTATGAAAATTATACACTAGACAATCTAGATACATTAAAAAATCATGAAGTTTTTCTACCTGATCACTTGTTGACTATTTATGTAAAGGAGAAGATCCAAGAATGATTATTCAAGATTAGAGCACAAATTCTATAGGACATGCAGCCACAAGTTCTAATTTTTTTCTTCAAGATATAATCAAGGTGAAAGAAGACCAAATAGAGAATTAAAGCATTTTTTTCTAAACAAATAATTGGAAATATAATTAGTTTTATCTTTTAGTTGATTAGTTTTTTGGGTAACTAATTAGTTACCAATATTTGTAACCAATCCAAGGTTTCCCTTTTGTTTATAAAAGGGAAACTAAAGATTAGAAAAGAGGAAGACACATACCTTTTAGAATTTGTTTCCCTGCGAAGAAGGCACTGGTCAAGATTGTTCTGAGAACCTAGTTTCACAATTTTTTTGATTTAATTATTTTTAATTTTATGTAGTAAAGGTAGGATTCAGTTTTAATTTTCAGTTTTCTATTATTAATTCATGCTAGTAATGAGAAAAAAAAAAGGAGGATTGAATAAGAATGTTAAATATATAAGAACTTTGAGAGCATGCACGAAGTTCAACCTGCTAAATACATCATTTTTGAATCTTGGGAATCTTGAAGGTAATGTTAATGGTACACCCACCAAGGCATAAAAGGGCCTAAAGTGTAGGGGATTTTAATCAAATTGACTAGATCTTATTTGTTGGCCAAATCAATTATAGAGTTTGATTATAGAACTTGTCATAGTCGTAGGTTTTATAACTTATATATTTGTGAACTAATAGATTGGTACTTTTATATGGAGACAGGTGACAAATCTAGTTGAGAAGAGTCAATGCATTTTGTGAATTGGAGTTTTTTGTAGTTTGTTCAGAGATTGTAGAAAGTGACTTTGGTAGAGTAATGAATCCAAAAGGTAATTTGATATCTTTCCTCATCAAGAGGTTGCAACTCTAAAAATTTTATGGCTTTAATATGCCCAGTTATAAAACATAAAAGTGTATCAATATATGTATCCTTGTATAGTTTCACATGCACAAATGCAATTTGATCAATCCATGCTACATAATGGAAGGAAAATTATTATTGAAAGGTATAAGGCTCTAAATTTCAATGACATCATTGGTTATCCAAAAATTATCCCATTGAACATCATAAATAAATTACCAATATTCAATGGTACAAAGGAAGAATCAATAGAGAAGCGCTTACAATGGTTTAGTGACTTGATGGAAGACTACGAGGTTGATCATGAAGATATTTTCATGAAACTATTTGTACATGTTAGAATGTGAATTTGACGCTATTCATGGTGTTTTTATTGATGTCAACATATCCTATGATTTTTCATGTTTAGGTTGTACTGATGATTGTATCGATAGGATGTGTGTCTTTATAGAAGTGTCCATTGATAGATTTGTCTTTCGATGATGGTTCTACATTATGTGCAAAATTTGGTGGATCGGTTGTTTGGATCTATCCTATCAAGAATGTGTTCATTTTTGTTTCAATTCCATCTACTATTATATAACGTGTTTATTATGTCCATTGGAACTGGTGGCTTTGAAGATGGTGTTGTGTGTTGGCTTGTGTGAGGCAAATTGTATTGGTCAAAGTAGTCCACATTTCATTCCTTACCACTATAGGATTGTCTTGGTGCAACCTATTTCAAAATTGTGTTTAGATGACATAGTTGATTAAATCAAGTAGTATAAGAAGGGTGAGGATCCTTCTTTCTTATATGTCTTATGTTTTTCTTGTATGTGAAATGATTGCAAATCTATTTCTGGAGATCTACGTATTATTGATCATGCACGTGGCAGATTGTTGGTGATAGTGATCTCAATGGTGGATTCAGTTTTGTTTTAAATAATTTAGCAATGGGAATCTTTGTATTGGTAGTGAGATTCTTTGCATTTTAAGTGAACCTCTTTTTATTAACAGTGATCCTTTTTATATTTAAGGATAGTTAGCCCAACTGGTAATGGGCCTTACCTATAGTGAGAATAAAAGCTAGTGATCCAATTGGTGTTTACATTTCATGAGAACTATATTCTCTATGGCTTTTCCTAGTTTGGTTTATCCACCTAGATATTGTTGTTCTCTATGTTGGTGTTCATGTGTTTACATGTTTACATTTTCTATGGATATTTTATGTGCTTAAACAAAAGAATAGAAGTTGTTATAACTATTGTCTAATAGTTTACTAAAAGAGAAAATGGTTTTGTAAATTGTGTGGAAATAATTGATTCATCCCCCTCTCATTTATTTGACTTGTTCAAAAATTGGTATCAGATCTTGGTACCTCAGTGAAGAGCTTAACCACTTGAGGAAGATCTAATGGATTATAAATTGAACATTCCCACATTTGATGGATCATACTACAACTCATGGAAAGATCAAATGAAAGGTTATTTGGTTTCAGTTGGTTACAAGACCTTGAAGCATGTGGAGACAAAGTATGTATTTCCTTAGAATGTTCTTAACACTCAGGATGAGATTGATGCATATGAGGAGAATGAAAAAAAAATTATGCTATCACTAGTACTTTATCAAAGAGTGAATTGGATAAAGTTATTTCTTTGAATACTTCTTATGAAGTTTGGGAAAATTTGAAAGATATATATGAAGGGAATGATAGATTTAAGTTATCCAAGAAGCTTACAACTAAGAGATAGTATTCAGTGGCTAGAACACCATAGCAGAATGGTGTAGCGAAAAGAATGAAATAGACAATGCAGGAGGAAACAAGAACTATGTTGAAGGAAGTGAGTCTACCAGAAATCTACAGGAGAGAAGCAATACATATTGTTGTGTATATTCTAAATAGATTTCTATACTGAAATAAATATGGAAAGACATCATATGAATTATGGCATGAAAGAGAACCTAAATTTAAGTACTTCAAAATATTTGGAAGAAAATGTTACATTCATAAAGATGAAGATAATCTTGGAAAATCTGATAGTAGAGAAGATGAAGGTATATTTTTGGGGTACTCTACAAAAAGAAAGGCTTACCGGTGTTACAAAAAAAGACTGAACACAATTGTGGAAAGTGAGAATGTGAAGGTTTATGAGGACTTGCAGAAGACACCTGAGAGACATTGATTATGAATCTTATACAGAGGATAAAAGAAAAGACAAAAAGAAATAAGAGGAGGAGAATCAACCAACACCAACATCTATATCTGAGAAACCAAGGTATGTACAGGGACATCATTTTTGAGAATTATATTATTGGTGATACGCATAGAGGATTTGTTACTAGAAGTAGAGCAATACAAGACCATGCTTTGTTGTGTCTACTTTCAGAAGTTTGTCATCCATCTTGGGTCCTTACATCCCTCCATGTACTATCTTTCCTCAAGATCAACATAGATGCATACCATTGAATCCTTTTCATCCATCCACCCATCTAAACCAGTCATATTCTTCTTCTTCCTCCACAAGTCCCAAGTCTTTTAAATGAAACTTGAATGTTCAATACAAGAAAAAGAAGCAACACAAGAATCCATCTAAAAATAAAGATCACCATGTCTCCTCTAATCAACATGGGGGCATAAATTCAAAAGAGATATCTAAGAAGAAAATTACAAGACAAGTATGGGTTCCAAAATCCATCATTGAAGATATCCTCTCTAAATCATCAAAAAGAAATGAAAATCCTACGACTATATGGATTCCAAAGTCTCTCTTGAAAGAGTCTCATGTTGAAGAACAAGTGAAGTTGTTATTCAAGCTTCCAAATGCTTCCACTTCATCTTCTTCCAAAAACATTCTTTCATTCCATGCACCTAAACCGCAACCTTTGTTATCCATTCACCATATTCCTTCACGTATTCCTTCATTCACATTTCCTCCATCCTCTCGCCACCCTTCAAGGTGTGGGTTGATGTTGATCTTTCCTTCCTTTTTTTCTACCCTTTTACAATCCTTCCATTCACTATCCTTCTACCTTCTATTATTTTTCCTCATTTTCCTATTCCTCATATCTTCCAACCTCACTCGCTTTGCATAAAATCTTATCCTCTATTTTCCTCTTTTATCTTCCTTTCCCTATTAGCATATTTGAGCATATAATTTTGGATCCTTGGCATATCATGGTTTATCCTTTCAAGGAGCATTATCTAAAAGCTTGCCTTCTTCCAAAAAATTAAAAAAATTAAAAAAATTAAAAAAAAGAAAAAAAATTAAAAAGAAATAATTTTATCCTATGGTGAAAACCACTCCCTTGTGGTGCCTTGGATAAGTACCATGATGAAAATCTGGAAATCAGGCGTCATGCCTAGTTCTTCTACATCTTTCATCCATTTCATATTCTCTCTTTGATCTTGACAATGTTGATCTATACACAAACATTTGGGCTATCTTGTGAGCTATCTTACGATGATCTTTCTTTCATTCCTTTCATGTTTTCATATCTATTTTCCTCCATTCATTTTTTTCCTATCATTATCCTTTTCCCCTTTGGTCTTGAACTGAAAAAAAAAAAGAAAGAGTAAAACAAGGTGCTATGAAGCCTTTTGACATGTCTACGCCTTTGGACTACATCATTTCATGCTCTTTCATTATGCTTTTGTGACTCATCCTATGTTGGCCTTTCATTTCTTGTACAAATGTGCTTTACATGATGTTTCTTTTCTTTTTTCCTAGCTTGGGTACTCTTGAGGAGTTTGCCTTTGAGGATTTCTTCCCTTCATTCTCCTTCATTCTCCTATCTTCCATCTCTTCCACCAGCTTGCTAATCCCTCCTGTCCTCCACCTTGCTAAAACATTGAGACTACGCGGTGTGATCTTGCTTGGGAGTTTGATGCTCATTCTGTCTGGGAGCTTTCTTTTGTACATATTTATTGATCCTGAAAAAATCCAAAAAAGGATATATTGTCAAAAATTCTAAAAATTAGAAATTTCTTGAAAAAATGATCATCTTAGTGAAAACCTAGCAATAGGCGCTTTGATGTATCTCCAAAAAAAATTATATATTCCAAAAATTCAAAAAAATCAAAAAATTCAAAAAAATATAAAAAGTCCTGAAAAAAAGAAGAAAAAAATGAAAAATGAAAAAATAAAAAAATTGTAATAAAATCCAAGTGGTGAAAACCTAGAAACTGGCGCTACTTGAGGCCTTTGCACCCCTATTTCTTAGCGCGTGTCCTCGACACTTAGCCTTTCTCCATCATGCCTTGTCCTTATTGCATTGGTTTGGAATTGGTCTTTGTCTTTGTCTAGGGGCATAACTGTGTTAGCTTTGGTCTCTTGGATGTGTTTGTCTTTAGGACATCTCACAAACAGTGTTTTTCAATATCACCCCAACTGTATTTTTCAATACAACCCCTGACATTGAGTTTTTTTCAACACTTATTGGTTTGGTCTTACCCTATTTTGTCATGTGGTCTTACCTGCTTGCGAGCATCTGATCCTTATCCTCGGAATTCAGTATTAGTTAACACACTTAAATTTTTAAATGCAACACTTAAATGCTTGAGCTTTGTCATGATCTTTTCTTTGTGTGTTGACTGTTATTGATTTTCATTGAGTGTCCTTGTCTAATAAGTCTCTCCATGATGCATAGCTAGAGGACTTGGGGCATGGGGCATGTTTTTATTTTCTTCCTACTTTATGCTTAACTATTTTTGCACAACTATTCTGCTAGTCATCTTGGCCTCTATGCCTTGATGTGAGCATGGTTTTGTTATATTAAATTGGGTAAGCTAACATCACAGTCATCTTGACCTTTATGTCTTTGATACTTATGTTAGAATCTTTCCACATTTCAAATCCGATGTACATCACATTCATATCTTCATAGTTGCACTTGTGACTAGTGATGGTTGTGTGATTTTTCCAATATAAATAGCATTCATATCTTCATGGTTGCACTTGTGACTAGTGATGATTGTGTGATTTTCCGATGTCTGTTAATAATGGCCCAATGATGAAAATAAGTTCCTTAACATTCTGTAATGAATGATAAACACAAAGACCTATGTTATAGTTGCTCTATTGCAAGTACACCTTTGCATTTTCATGTAGCTTGCATTGTTAGACTTCATGTTAATTTGCATTTTAGGCTACATTATGAGTTTGAGAGGGTTTCCTTCATCTTTCTTGTGGACTTTTAATCAACTATGATCACGTTCTCATCTTTATTTCCTTATCTTTTTTCATGATCTCAATAAAAAATTTCTATCTTAAACAGTTAATTGATTTTGGGGCAAATTCTCTTTCTTCTCTCCATTTCTTTCTGCCTCTTCCAATCTTCTATCTTCCATTTTCTTTCACCCCACTTCTTCTTCTTCTTCTTCTTCTTCTTCTTCTTATTTCTTCTTTCTTCTTCTTCTTCTTCTTCTTCTTCTTCTTTTATTCTTTTATTCTAATTCAACCTTGGGGCATAATCTTTTGTGCTTAATGATCTACCTTGGTTTTGTGATCTTTATATCTTTCATCTTACATCAAGAACCTTATCTTTAGTTCAATTTGTTGTTTCTCCTCTATCTCATTTTGATTTCGATCATGAGGGGGCAGTACCTATCAAACTTCAATCTTTGATTCAGCTTTATCAATTATATCAGTCTTGCTTAAGATTCTTATCTCTGACATGTCAATTACTTATGTCGGTGTTGACTTTTTCTTTTTCAATTGTGCTTATTTTTGTCCTGATGTGTTCCCAGAATGATCACACGTCTGTGTTGTTTTGTGATCCCAAAATGATCTCACACTTCAACTGCATTCTTTGACTACATGTGTTCCCTAAATGACCACACATTAGTCAGAGAGGGGCAAATGTATGCACCCTAAAATGGTCACCTAGACTATGGGCCCCATTTATCATTTTATCAATTTATCAATTCCCTGAATCAATGCTTTGCAATATTTTCAATTCAAATCAATTTCCTTGATCAAATTGTAATTAATTTAATTATTCAATTATTTCAATATTTCCTAAGGTTTGATCATTCTTATTTAATTAAAAGATTTAATCTCCCTTTTAATTAAATAAAATTTATCGTATTTAATTAAAAGATTTAATCTCCCTTTTAATTAAATAAAATTCCTCTTATTTAATTAAATTCAATTCCTCCCATTTAATTAAATAAAAAATTTCTCATTTATTTAATTACAAGAAAACCTCTCTTTTAATTAAATAAATAAAAATCCCCACTTAAAGCACTTTATTTGTTGAAAAAGGAAATAAATTAAATGAAAATTAAATAAAAATCTCTTTTTCTTCACATCCTCCTAAATGGTGAGATTTTTGCCTCTTAATCATAACCTTTGATTTTTGCCTCTTAATCTCAACCGTTCACTTTTCTATATAAGGAAATCTCTCCTTCTCATTTGAAAATCAATCAATCATCAATAATCATCAATAATCATCAATCATCAATCATATTAGGTTTTCATAGTATTGTTATGTTGCAGGTTTGGAGAGCAATTTTGGAGGAGGATTTGAGCACTTGAGCTTGGATATTGCGACTTCTCTCTTCTTGTCTTCTTCTTCTTGCATTCATGGCTATTCATGTAGATTAGATTCATGTTTATTTTCATAGATTAAACTTGCATTTGCATTTCCTTTCATAGATTAATCACGCATTGTTATCATTTAGATTAATTTTTTTTATGCATTGTTATCATATAGAGTAGATTTCATTTTTATGCATTCGAATATCTCATTTCATGGTGTACTTGCATAGGCACTAACTAGGTCAATCTGAGGGCCTCCATTTCACACCTTTGCACTCCATGACTAGAGAGCTATGGATCGATATTTGAGGCCTCATTCTTGAGCAACCTTGGATGGAATGATTCATAGAAGTGTGTCAACATTTATGCACACACTATGAAGGAAGAACTTGATCAAATTGAGAAGAATCAGATTTGGGAACTTGTTCCTAGACCGACAGATAAGAATGTGATTGGTACTAAGTAGGTGTACCAAAAAAATTTGGATGAGAATGGTAAAGTGATAAGAAACAAAGAAATAATAATATGCGAAAGATATACTCACATTGAAAGAATTGAATTTGAGGATATTTATGCTCCTGTAGATTGGATGGAGGCAATTGTAATAATTCTAACATTCACAACACATAAGGATTTCAAGGTTTATTATATGGATGTGATGTCATCATTTTTTAATGGAGCACTAAAGGAAGAAGTTTACACTAAGTAACCAGAAGGTTTAAGATCAGAAGAAGAACCAAAAGTAGTATGCAGACTGAAGAAAGCACTATATGGTTTGAAGCGGGCATTGAGATTATAGTATAGTAGATTGGATAGATATTTGATTGGAAAAAAGTTTCAGAAAGGCTTTTCCAATAGAAATCTATATTATAAGAAAGATTCAGATTATATTCAGATTGTTGTTGTGTATGTTTATGATATTATTTTCAGAGGTAAGAATGATTTTTGCAAAATATTTGCAGAAGAGATGCAAAATGATTTTTAGATGTCTATGACAGGAGAGTTGAATTTATTTCTTGGATTTTAGGTAAATCAGAGCAGAAAAAACATTTTCATTTCTCAGTCCAAGTATGTCAAGGAATTATTAAATAAGTTTGGGTTGGAGAATCCCAAACTGATATTGACTCCAATTATTACCAGTTGTAAGCTAACTAAGGAAGATGGGTCATTGAAAGTAGATGGAAGTAAATACAGATCAATGATTGGTGTATTGTTGTACCTGGATGCTACTAGACAAGATATAATGTATGTAGTATGCCTGACAACCATATTTTAGCAAGAACTAAAATAATCACATGTTATTGTAGTATAAAGGATATTCATGTATTTGAAATGAATAGAAGAGTTTGGTTTGTGGTATCCAAAAGATCCATATTTCACACTGACATCTTATATCTATGTAGATTAGGTAGGATGTTTGGATAATCAAAGAATTACCAGTGGTGGAGCTTACTTTCTTGGCTCTTGGTTAATTGCTTGGTCAAGAAAGAAGTAGGATTCTATAACTTTATCAACTGCTGAATTAGAATACATTACAGCATCCTCATATTGTACTTAGGTATTATGAATCAAACAAACTTTGAAGGATATCTGAGTTACATTTAAAGAACTAAATTTGATCACGTGTGATAATATAAGTGACATAAGCATGTCAAATATTCTGGTACAACATTGCAGAACAAAACATATCTCTATTAGGTATCATTTTATCACAGAGAAGGTGTAATATGGTGAATTTAATCTTGAGTATGTTCCTACAAAGGTTAAGATAGAAAAAATATTCACAAACTCTTTGTGCAAGGGAACTTTCGAGTATCTAAGGGGGGAAGCTAGGCATTTTGTGCCTTCCTAGCATTTGCTAGAATGCACCAGTGTGTGCATTAGTCCAACATGTTACATGATTATTCCTTTCTAGATTAGTTCCTATAAGCTTTCTCTCAAGGGGAGAAGGGTGAGTTTTTTAGGGGGAGTTTTTCCCTTTTTATTTTTTGTCAAAGGGGGAGAAATTCATAGACAGTTCGAAAATATGAGAACTTTGTTGCTGATATCATTTGGAGATGTTTGCTTTGTTATTGATGAATTTTTCCATCAATGAAAAATTGGGATATTTTTAGAATGTGAATTTGATGCTATTCATGTTGTTATCATTGATGATTGTCATTGATGTCAACATATCATATACTTCTTCATGTGTTGGTTGTGTTAGTTATTGTACCGATAGGATGTGTGTCTCACTATAAGTGTTCACCAAAAAATCTCTCTTTTGGTGGTGGTTCTATGTTGTGTGCAACATTTGGTGGATCGTTTGTTTAGATTGATCCTATTTGGAGCATGTTTATTTGTGTTTTGGTCTGAATCATTGTTATGTAACATGTTCATCATGTTCATTGTAACTAATGGCTTAGGAGATGGTGTTGCGTGTTGGCTTATGCAAGGTAAATTGTATTGGTTGAAGTGGTCCACATTTCATTCCTTACCACCATGAGAATGTCTTGGTGTGACCTATTTCAAAATTTCATTTGGCCGACATGGTTGATGTCATCAAGAAGTATAAGAAGGGAGGGGATTCTTGTTGCTCATGTGGCTTATGTTTTTCTTGTATGCGAAATGATTTTGAATCTATTTCTGTAGATCTATGTGTTGTTGATTGTGCACATGGAAGATTGTTGCTAACAGTGATATCAATGGTGGATTCAATTTTTTTTCAAATACTTTGGTAGTACCTATTTGGATTAGAATCAAGCCTCTTTGTATTGGCAGTGACCCTCTTTGTATTAGTAGTGAGCCTTTTTCATATTTAAGGGTAGTTAGCCCGAATGGAAGTGAGCCTTACTTGTAGTGAGCACAATTGGTAGTGAGCCTTTGTAAAAAACACCTTAATCAGTGTTTACATTTTATGAGAATTAACTTCTACTTGGTTTTTCCCAATTTGGTTTTTCCACATAAATATTGGTGTTATCTATGTCAATGTTTCTGTGTTTACATATTTACATTTTCTATGGATGTTTTATGTGCTTAACCAAAATATCAAAACTTGTTAGAACTATTTTCTAATATTTTTTTAAAAGTACAAAAGTTTTGTAAGTTGTGTGGGAATAATTGATTCATCCCCCTCTCAATTATTTATCCTGTTCAATAATACAATATATAAAAGATCAAGCAAGATATTAGATTTTAAATCTAATATTTGGTTCAATTTTCTCATAGAAAGAGTTTCAATCAGTATTTATTGAGAAATATTGTAAAAGAGTGAATGTATTTGCAATGCTTCTTACTTTCATGAATATTCATATTGAGGAGGATAAATTGGTCCCAAATTTTAATCTTATATTTATACAAGCATTGAAAATACTTCTTGAAATATTTAGACCACATGATGCACTAAAATTGTTCATTTACTTGGGTACCTTTGATGAAGAGATGGGTTATAGGCTTATAAGTGAAAATCCATAAAATTTACATGGAGTATTTGAAATTTCTATGAACATTGAGAAAGTTTCAAAATGATTAGTAATGGTATCTCAAATGATTACCAATTCATTTCCCCACCTTATAATTCATTCTATAATGATGGATATCCTCTTGTTGAAATAAAATTTGAGCCAAGATATAATGAAATATATGTGCCTCAAAATTATGCATGTGGGCATCCATCTAACAAATACATGTCTAAAAATGGAAATGCATACAAATGTGATCCTCTTGTCCTCAATCAAGCACCATTTATCAATGAGGATCAGTTTGATCTCGAGAAATTCCTATCAGCAATATAATAATACTATCAATCCCATGGCACATGATCAAGGCTTGATAGATAAAGACACAAGAGCACCTGAAAACAAGGAAGATATGACATTTAAAAAGTACAATTGCAGGCCCATGATGACAATGATTCCAATAAAGTATCTAAGGAGGTGGATGTCAAGGAAATGTTGCATTTGTTATCAAGTGAACAAAAGATAAAAGGTGTTGATCCAAAGTGTACATGTGCTAAAAGTATCAATTATACTGTTGTTAGTTCATCTTATGTATCTTCACCTCATAACATGTCCCAAACCTCTTGTTGTCCTAATGATCATAGTGTTAGTGTTCAAAGGAACTGAGAGGGTGGGGGTGAATCAGTGCACCCACAAAACTGAAACAAAATGTAAATATCTTCCACAAGATCCAAAATACAAAATAAAATAGCACATAAAAACTTAACACATAAACCATTCACATCAAATAGACACAACACACAAGATTTTCCTGTGGAAACCCTTGTCAGAGGGAGAAAACCATGTGTGGAATGATATCCACAAATTTTACTAGTGCACCAAGGAATTTTCCTTATTAGGAGTTGTTACAATCACCCTGCTAGGGGTATACACGATTAAGAGTATTTTAGCCTGGTTCGAAGCTAAAAAGTCCTATTCGTGTGTTGAAAATTTGGCACACTTATATGAGTCATTGTATTCAAGATTGCTCAAGAATGAGGTCTCAAATGGTGACTCATAGCTCCCTATTCATGGAGTGCAAGGGTTTGTGATGAAGGCCCTCGATTTAGACCTAGTTATGCCCATGCAAGTACACCATGAAATGAGAGATTAAAAGAGGAAGAGAAAGAATGCTAGTCTCCATGATCACCAAATATGCATTGCAAATGAAAACTATTCTATATGATAACAATGCATGAAAGGAAATATGCAAAATTAATCTATGAAGGAAATATGCAAGATTAATCTATTGAAAGGAAATATGAATCTAAATTAACATGAATCTACTCTAAATGGGTTTCCATGAATGCATGAGAGAAAAAGACAAGAAGAATAAGTTGCATGGTTCAAGCTCAAATTCTCAAACTCTCCTCCAAAATTGCTCTCCAAACCTGCAGCATAACAGTAACATGAAAAATTTATCTATAAAATGAGGAGAGGGCTCCTTATAAAGGAAAGTGTGGAGAGGAAAGAATCCTCAAGAGAAATGTGGGATAAATCCCTAGAAGGAAAGTAAGAGGGAAAAGCCCACCACTTAGGAATATGTGTAGAGAAAAAAGAATTTTTATTTATTTTTTATTTGATTTATTTATTTTTTCATCACAAAGAGGGATTTTAGTGGAGATTTTATTTATTTAATTTAAAAAGGGATTTTATTTAATTAAAAGAGAGATTTTGATTAAATAAGATTATTTTATTTAATAAAAAGGGATGTTTTCTTTTAATTAAATAAGATTATAGATGAAATGATCAAACCTTAGGAGATATTGAAATAATTGAATTAATTACGATTTGATCAAGGAAATTGATTTGAATTAAAAATGTTGCAAAGCATTGATTCAGGAATTTGATAAATTAATTTTGTCATTTGATAAATTGAGGAATGGGGGGCCCATAGTCTAGGCAACCATTTTAGGGTGCATACATTTGCCCCTCTTTAACTAATGTGTTATCTTTATGGGAACACATGTGGTCAAAGAATGCAGTTGAAGTGTGAGATCGATTTGGGATCAAAAAACAACCCAGACGTGTGATCGACAGGCGGGAACACATCAGGAGAAAGATAAGTTGTTTGAAAAAGACAAGGTCAACACCCCTATAAATAGGTAATTGACATGTCCAAGATAAGAATCTCAAGAAAGGTTTCCCCAAGTGGAGCAATTGATAGGATTGATAAAGCTGAATCAAGGATTGAAGTTTGATAGGTACTACCCCCTCATGATCGAAATCGAAATGAGATAGAGGAGAAACAACAAATTGATAAATTTGATCAAATCAAACTAAAGATAAGGTTCTTGATGTAAGATGAAAGATATAAGGATCACAGAACCAAGGTAGACCATCAAGCATGAAATATTATGCCCCAAGGTTGATTTAGAAGAAAAGAAGTGGGGTTAAAGTGAATGGAAGATAGAAGTTTGGAAGAGGTGGAAAGAAATGGAGAGAAGAAAGAGAATTTTACTTAAGAGAGAGTATGCCCCAAAATCAATCAACTATTTAAGATGGAAAATTCTGATTGAGATCACGAAAGAAGATAAGGAAATGAAGATCAAAACATGACCATAGTTGATTAAAATTCCACAAGAAAGATGAAGGAAACCCTCTCAAACTCATAATGCGGCCTAAAAATACAAAATAACATGAAGTCAAACAATGCAAGCTACATGAAAATGCAAAGGTGTACTTGCAATAGAGAAATTGTAACATAGGATTTTGTGTTCATCATTCATTAGAGAATGTTAAGGAACTTATTTTCATCATTGGGCCATTATTAATGGGCATCAAAAAATCACACAATCATCACTAGTCACAAGCACAACTATGAAGATATGAATGTGATTTATATTGTATTGGAATGTGGAAAGATTCTAACATAAGCATCAAAGACATAAAGGTCAAGATGACTTCAATGTTAGCTTACCCAATTCAATGTAGTAAAACCATGCTTGCATCAAGGCATAGATGTCAGGATGACCAGAAGAACGGTTGTGCAAAAATAGTCAAGGATGATGCCTCAAATATCCTAAGTGTTTCAAGGGGACAACAAGGGACACTCTATAGTTTCAAAACCACACCCACAAGCAGAAAGAAAGTAAAAACATGCCCCATGCCCCAAGTCCTCTAGCTATGCATACCGAAGAGACTTATTAGACAAGGACACTCAATGAAAATCAATAATAGTCAGCACATAAAGAAAAGATCATGACATAGCTCAAGCATTAAGTGTTGTGTTTAAAAATTTAAGTGTTTTAATTGATACTGAGTTCCAAGGATAAGGATCGAATGCTTGCAAGCAGGTAAGATCACATGACAAAACTGGGTAAGACCAAACTGATAAGTGTTGAAAAAAACTTAATGTCAAGGTTTGTATTGAAAAATACAGTTGGGGTGGTGTTGAAAAACACTGTTTGTGAGATTTTCTAAAGACTAACGCATCCAAGAGACCAAAGCTAACACATTTATGCCCCCTCGACAAAGACAAAGATGAATTTCAGACTGAGGTAACAAGGACAAGGCATGATGGAGAAAGGCTAAGTGTCAAGGACACGCACTAAGAAATAGGGGTGCAAAGGCCTCAAGTAGCACCCATTTCCAGGTTTTCACCACTTGGATTTTATTACAATTTTTTTTTGCTACCAAGGTGCCTGTTTTTAGGTTTTCACCAAGACACTTTTTTCTATTTTTTAAATTTTTAAATTTTTTGATTTATTTGTATTTTTAGAATATATAATTTTTTTGGAGATACATCAAAGCACCTATTGCTAGGTTTTCACTAAGATGATCATTTTTTGATTTTTAGAATTTTTGACAATATATCATTTTTGGAGATTTTTTCAGGATCAATAATTATGTATAAAGGGTGCCCCCAGACAAAATGGGCATCGTGGATATAACTTCTTTAGGTGCAAGACATTGATAGGATCAGGGAGCTACTCTCCCTCTGCTGTAGATAGTAAATAAGTACTTGACCCAAAATTTTCTATAATGATGTAAGGTCCAAGCCAATTAGGTTCAAATTTTCTCTTTTGATCTCTATGTTGTTGATTCTTAGGATTTTCATGTAGGACAAGATCTCCTACTTGGAATTCTCTAGGGCCAACCTTTTTGTTGAAGGCTTTAGACATGTGTTTTTAATAAACCCTCATATGGTCAAATGATGCTTGAATTTTTTCATCTAGAAGTTCTAACTCTTGAAGTCTCATGGCGTGGTAGTCTTTATCTGTAACTAAGCCTTTAAGGGAAACTCAAAGTGAAGGAATATCAACCTCCAAAGGTAACACTGCTTCAGCTTCATATGCAAGGGAAAAAGGGGTAGCCCCAGTAGGAGTATGATTACTCATTCTAAAGGCCCACAAAGTCATATTTATCTATAAGTGCCAGTCTCTACCATTCTTACAAACTTTTCTATATAGTATTTTAAGAATGTTTTTGTTTGATGCCTCTGCTTGACCATTTCCTTGCAGGAAGTAAATGGAGGACCAGTGTTGTTTAATCTTTAATTTCTTTTAGAGTTGTTTAAGGTCCTTATTTTTGAACTGGCCTCCATTGTCAGTGATAATCTTGGAAGGCACTCCATATTGATAGATGATATGGTTCAGAATGAAAAGAGAGACTGTCTTGCCCGAGGCAACAGAAAGTGGGATAACCTCTACCCATTTGTGAAGTAATTAGTAGTAGTGATAATAAACTTGTGTCCACCTAATGATTTAGGGTGAATCTGCCCAACAAGATCAAAGGCCCAATGCTGAAATGGCCAATGAGATATATAAGGAATGAGATCCTTGCCTGGAGCATGTATCAGGTTACCATGTTTTTGACACTTTTCACATGACTTTGCAAAATCTACTGCATCAATCTACATCGTAGGCCAATACTACCCTACCCTAAGAAACATTTGGGCCATGGAAAGACCATTGGAATGCCCCCCATAGATGCCCTTATGGATGTCAACTAACACTTGGTTGGATTCTTCCTTTTTTAAGCATCTAAGAAGTGTTCCATCAATACCCCTCCTATACAAATCACCAGAGATAAGGGAATGGTGAGAGGAATTTTGGGTGAGGTTTCTATGTTTAGATCGGTTAAAGGTTTCAGGTAAAATGTCATCATGAAGGTATAAGTAAATGGGAACATAACAGGATGACTCACAACCAATAAGGGTGCAAATGATATGACTTTTTTGGGAGTCATAGATAGGGTGATGTAGCTCTTCAACCAGGAATTTGAATCTGGATTCATGTTTCTCTAACTGAAGGAGTGAAGCAAGTGTAGCCATAGCATCAGCTACTTTGTTTTCTTCTCTAGGGATTTGTTGAAATGTTACAAAGGTGAAGTATCATTTCAAGGAATCAACCATTTTCTTGTAAGGTACCAGTTTCTCATTTTTTTATTGATATTCATCATTAACTTGGTTGATTATCAGTTGTGAATCCCCATAGATGTGTAACTCTATGATTCTTCATTCTATGGCCATATTAAGTCCATTTGTTAAAGCTTCTTATTCATAAATGTTGTTTGTACATGGGAACAATAACTTGTAAGACTTAGGAATCGTGTACCCATGAGGAGAAACAAACAACACACCAGCTCCTGAACCATTTTGCATAAAGGATCCATCAAAGAACATCTTCCATGTTCTTTCAGTCATATATATGAGGTGCTCATCTGGGAATTCAACTTGAATAGGTGGGCACCAAAAATGTGTGCTGAAAATTTGGCACACTTCTATGAGTCATTGTATTCAAGATTTCTCAAGAATGAGGTCTCAAATGGTGACTCATAGCTCCCTATTCATGGAGTGTAAGGGCTTGTGATGAAGGCCCTCAGTTTAGACCTAGTTATGCCCATGCAAGTACAGCATGAAATGAGAGATTCAAAGAGGAAGATCAATAATGCTAGTCTCTGTGATCACCAAATATGCATTGCAAATGAAAACTATTATATATGATAACAATGCATGAAAGCAAACTAATCTATATGATAACAATGCATGAAAGGAAATATGCAAAACTAATCTATGAAGGAAATATGCAAGATTAATCTATTGAAAGGAAATATGAATATAAATTAACATGAATCTAATCTAAATGGGTTTCCATGAATGCATGAGAGAAGAAGACAAGAAGAATAAGTTGCATCGTTCAAGCTCAAATGCTCAGACTCTCCTCTAAAATTTCTCTCCAAACCTGCAACATAACAATAACATGAAAAATTTATCTATAAAATGAGAAGGAGAGGACTCCCTATAAAGGAAAGTGTGGAGAGGAAAGCATCCTCAAGAGCAATGTGGGATAAATCCCTAAAAGGAAAGTAAGAGGGAAAAGCCCACCACTTAGGAATATGTGTAGAGAAAAAAGAATTTTTATTTATTTTTTATTTGATTTATTTCCTTTTTCATCACAAAGAGGGATTTAAGTGGGGATTTTATTTATTTAATTAAAAGAGGGATTTTATTTTAATTAAATAAGATTATTTAATTTAATTAAAAGAGAGATTTTAATTAAATAAGATAAGATTATTTAATTAAAAGAGATATTTTAATTAAATAAGATTATTTTATTTAAAAGGGATGTTTTCTTTTAATTAAATAAGATTATTGATGAAATGATCAAACCTTAGGAAATATTGAAATAATTAAATTAATTACGATTTGATCAAGAAAATTGATTTGAATTAAAAATTTTGTAAAACATTGATTCAATAATTTGATAAATTGATTTTGTCATTTGATAAATTGAAGAATGGGGGGCCCATAGTCTAGGCAACCATTTTAGGGTGCATACACTATTAAAGAAAAATTTGTTAAGAGATTTCAAAATCCTTCTAATATTCCCCTGGTTAAATCATTATAGACTTCAAATCTTGTTACAGATCCTTCTCACACTATTAAGAGTGACCTTGTTAAAGAATTTTAGCTTGCAAACATGTTAGGGCTTTCCTTGAGATAGAATAGAGAACGTCTGATTTTCATATGACCTTTTTGTCTGATAGATCCACTTAAGCTCTGATCACTATGCTACCTTAGAGATCAACCAACTCCAAAAAATCATCAAATCCAATCGTAATGTCTAAAATTGTTACCCTAATTCATAATTTCATCCTTCTTTTATAACAAGTTATACAAGCCAACCTTTAACCTAAAACATTTTACCCACCGACCTAAAATTCAAATCTGATCCTGCCAAAACATATTGGTCAACCCAATAAAGTCAATACAACATAAATTAGGTTGCAAAAAATCATTAACTAACATTATACTGATTCATAAACTGATCCAATAAAACTTGTTTTGATTGTCCTCTATTCTTCCTGTCAGTGTCACTTGAATCTTCAATAACTCGATCAATTATTCAAACTAACTAATGTGATCATAGAAAAAGGTAGATATACCTATGTATATTATAATTTCATGATCGCACACCTTAGCTCAATCTCAAGCTCCAAATTTAATCGCCTAATTTTTGCTCACTTGTCTTTACCCGATTGACTGTACACTTAGTCAATTCTTTAATTGAATCTCCATCACTATCAGTATAGCTAATCTCTCAACTCCAATACATCATGTTTTAGTAATGACAACACCTTAATATAATACTATGATCAAAACATAGATCCTCTTCACCAAATTCCAACACATAGTAGTTCTTATAGATCAGAAATTGATTTATATGCATTACATGTAAGTATGATGGTAGATTAGGTTATGATAATGATCATTCCAATAAAGATATATGTTATGGAAATTTTTTTGGAAAGATGTATATACTTCTAAAAATGATTTTCAGATTGCCTCCAACCCATTATGTGATCAAATAATAGAAGAAGATTTCATACTCTCATGCCAAGGCACATTTGGAGGTAATTTTAAGGTGTTTTCAAACTTGGTATACAATGAGATTGTGGAAGAGAATCATGTAGTAATTTTTAATAGTATAACTGAGTGTGGTTTTTCTCAATTCCCAAATCCATTATATGATCAAATGGTAAAGGAAAGTTATATTACATCTTTAAATGTGGTTATCATATATTTCCAAATCCATTATATGTTGAAGATGAGGTACTCTTTGATGAAGGAGACAAACACATCAACACTAAGGTGAGTAAAAGAGATAATTCACTTGATAATGAAAAACAACAAATTTATTGAAAACTCAATATTGTAGTGACAAGATGGATAAAGAGGAATCTTTTTGTGATGGTGAAACTAAGGAAGCTCAAAGTAGTCCATGTGATTACAAGTATTATTTAAAAAAAAATGAAATAGATAGTGGGGTTGATCATGGATCTTTTCTAATCCATGCTAAAGATGATCCATATGAAACAAAAGCAAAATCGATTGTGCCTTATGAAGGTGGAACTGATTCATAGATTGATGATTACATCACTAAAGAAGAGGTGGACACATTTCTATATAATATTAAGAATATAAGTACTATTCACTTGCAACACATTGAAATACACTATAAAATAGTGGAGATCAATAGTTCAGATATCTATTCGTTTAAGTATGAGACAATAAAGTTATAAGATGAACCAAGATATGAGTATTTTGATCTTCATAGATGGAAAAATTATTTTAGTAATCCACATGAGCTAGAGCAATATGAAAAAATCAAATGTGATGATTTCAGTTATGTGGAAAAATTGGAACACTTTATAATCTAGATGAAGGTGTTCTTATTGAAATATGAAAAGTTTGATAGAGAACCTGCTAATTACAAAAAATGGAAAAATAATACAAATTGTAATAAGAGTGACTAGACAAGTAGTGATAATATCCTCATAATGTTCAGAGTGTTACAAGATCAGAATCATATAGTTGATTAGGGAAAGGATTGGTTTTCACTTTTGAGGGCCTAGAGCCACCAAATGAAAGAATGGTCTATTTTCAAAGGAGAACAAGTTATGGTTCATGATTTTAACAAAGTAGGCACCTAGGTTTCTTCCACTAAAAATTTGGAATCTTGCTATGCCTAAAAGGGGCATACATACCAAACTAGAGATACTATTGAGAATTTAATTTTTTACAAAATTTGAAGTACCTGTGATGAGAAAAATTGATTATAACATGCACAACCTCTATGTTTGGAGACCAAATTTAGAGGAATGTGTTTCAAAAATGGGTAATCGTCATGATGAGTGACTTGGTAGGAATATTTCTATGTCATAAAATAATATTTATGGGTAATTATCGGTAGGAATATTTATGTGCCAAGTTGTGGACTCATGTGATCAATATTTAATATAGCCAGTTTTCTGCTCTAAGAAGAATTGTTGATTTGCATATTAGTTGATATACATAAGTGAATCCCTTTGAAAGTCAATATCTTAGTGCTTTATGTGTATCCTCTCAAATAAATTGTTTCCCAAAACTGTCTTAACAACAATGAACCCCTATGTCTATTTACAGAACCCTAGGACTTTTCTTGGTATTTTTCCCAAACCCAATCCACTTACTATTTATTTTGTTTGTTGCCTACACATTATAAAGTTACCAAAGTGACCTTCTATTGAAATTAATATTTTGCATCCATTTGACTCCCATACCACACCAATTGGTCCCTACAATTGTCTATGCTAAAAAGAACTTCGTACAATTTTTTGAAGCCTCATCACTTCATTTGATATTTTTTCCAAGTCAAAACAAGATTGAGTTTATTGAGTTTTGTTTTTTACACAATGTCAAGTGTGTTAGTGAGATAAATTTGAATATTAATATTTTGCATCCGGGTCTTTGTCATGACTAGAGGATTGTTTCCTATGATTATCAACATATTCATGTACTCATGTGCAAGACTGTAGATTCCCATATTAATATTTGATATTTTTATGAAGCTAAAATCAAATGGAGTTTTCAAGAATGTCCATTACAAATTCATAATGGTCAACTTTGATCATTAATAACATGTAAGAAAAGTGGAGTCAATAAATTTCCTTTGGCACATTTCTTCACTATAAGTTAATGAACTCTTACGTCTAATGGTAATCTCATAGGTGAAGATTTGATATTTTTCTGGAGCATAAAGTTAGCAAGGTTCAAATGAGTATGACATGTGCATTTTTCTTAAGTATCAAAGAAAGAAACTTTGGTTGCTAAAGTTTATGGACCTAGATTGTATCTTGTTGATTTATTTATTTAATGGGATTATCCAATGAACAAGGAGTATGTAGGTGCATCTTCATGGCTAGAAGTTAATGTTTGGCTGGGTTTTGAAAGCAGTTCTGAGGGCAATTCAACTTATTGCAAGAATTTGTAGAAGGGTTAAGATTCAAATATTAATGATTATCGACCTTATATATTTCACTTTGAATGTATAGGGGGTCAAATTAGAGTCATTTCAGTATCAAATGGTTTTAGAAAAAAAATTTGTAGTTGGGCACACAAAGGGGCTTGACATTTATCTAGACATCTGAGGTTGATTTTGACTTTGATTATAAATTTAATATTATTTAAATCAGTTTGATTCAAATAATAATGTGATTGATGGGTGAAGTTGCAAAGATGAATGAAAAATATGAAATCATTTTAATCATATTTGAAAATGATTTAATTGAGAAGTTTATGCTCGTTAGTAATGTTATTTATATTTATATTTCTTTCAAGATAGTGGGCCCATGTTATTAATGAGAATTTATTTATATCCCTTGATTTATCGATGAAGTGCTTTAGGCCCCGTTTGGTTGTGAGAATTAGGAAATGCCAAATTTGATCAAATGCTGGAAATAGTTGATGAGACAATTTATTGTCTCTATTTTTTCTTAATCTTGATACTTTGTTTTAAACATTACCAAGACATTTGTGGACCTATAACTATTTGAACTTGTGTTAAAGTATAGTTAGAATCATCAAGCTTATGGGTAGTTAGTTATGTCATGTTTTGATAATATTATGTATATATTGCAGTAATTCATATAGCTATCAAAATGTGTGGTCTAATATTTGGATTAATTTGACTAAGTTTAATTGTATATATTTCTGCATGCTAACTAACCTTCCAGGAAGAAGGAGCAGCTTGAGAGTGGTCGATAGCATTGAAGAAGAAACATTGAAGTCCAACTGCGACAAGGAAATCATCATGGCACCGAAAGAAATGGCTTCTACATTGGAGGAGCCACCATCCCAGAGAATATAGGAGTATAGCTCTACTATATTTCCTCAGCACTGATTATCTTGTTGAATCGGTCATCCAGAATTTATTGCATATGTCGTGGGTTGTTACGTTCCCTTTTTATTCTATGGCGAGATTTAATTCAAAACTTATCTTTTTATTTTACTAAGTGTCAATCCTCTATTTATAGGGATTTGATTGTTAGTTTGTAAGTTCAGAGTTTTTGGAAATATATTGTTGCATCTTTCTCAACAAGTTTCTTTTCCAGTTATGTACATTTTCCTATGTAATCAATTTATGAAATATAATGAAGTGATTTTGGTTTATCTTATGTGTTAGTAGTTAGCAGAAGCCAACCAAGTGATCCCACTTGGGAGGTGGATTATATTAGAGTAGAGTAGATTTACTTTTAGCATTTACAACATTTTGAATAGGAGTTTAGTGTTTCATTCCTACAACATTGGATTCATGTATGTTCCTGCAGCACTTGTACAAATAGTTATGGTGAATGCTATGGGTTGATGGAATAGATTTAAGTTAAGTTTGCAGCTTTCAGCATTAATTCCATTAAGTAGTCAAGAGTTTTTCTTTCCTGTAGCAATAGCATAGGTTCCTTTCATGCATTTTTACTTCCTGCAGCATAGGTAGTATGACTCTCTGAGAAACTTAGTGTACATATCGTGCTGTCCCATTTCAAGTATACATCCTTGGGTTGACAATTTAAATGCACCTCATGGTGGGAAAATTAATCCTTAGTTTGAATATACTATTCATAGGAGAGGCTTTGGCATGATTACTAGTACCTATTGTGAGGCATTTCATTTTTGGCATCATTGTCAGGGATGGTGTCAAGCTGAGAATCTTATTGAGTCATTTTTCATTTCTAGATAGTTTCCTTCTTTTTAGATACTAGTTTGCAGTCCTAAACTTGCTTCACAAGTGTGAATAATTTACTTTCATGCATTGAAGAGGAAGAAGACAAGACAAATATGCCATATTTCTTCCAAGAGAGTCTGCAAATTTGAGTGAAGATGTTGAATAATTTGAGTTACCTTTTGTTGACGCAAGTCCCAAATTTCCTGCAACATCTTCCTCTAAAGAAGATCCTTTTGATATAGTTGGCATTCGACCTTTTGCTGAAATTTTGGCCATATTTCTTGATAATTATGCCCCAAGTGCACCTTTTGTTCATAATCCTATAGCTAATGTTCCTTTCCAGTAGCAACTCCATTTCCAAATACCTCCAGTAATGGCACAACCTTCATTTCCATTCCCTTTTCCAATCCTTATCAACAATGCTAATCTCAAAAACATACCCAATGTTGCACTTCCAAAGTTCTATGGCCTGGCAACCGAAGATCCTGACACCTTTTTGTTTGAGTTTGACATCCTTTTTCATAGCTTTGACTATAACAGTGATGGTCACAAACTCAAGTTTTTTCTAGCAACATTGAAGGAGTCTACTCTATGATGGTTTATGGGCTTAGGAGCTAATGCAACAACTAGCTGGGATGAGATGCAGACTCTGTTTCTGCATAAATACAAAGAGTATTGCAAGGGGGGTGACCCAAGAGGAGATGACATTTTTTGAATGTCACAAAATGAGGATGAAACTCTGGAGGACTATGTTTCACATTTCTTGTACAACATGCAGAAGAATCCCCAACACATGTTGGAGGAGGATTCACAGTAAGTCATCTTCTTAAGGGGAGTAAATGATACATGCCTAGAAGCACTGGACCTCATGGCTAGAGAGGACATATCCAAATCTTCATGGGATGACCTCAAGAAAATTTGCCTCAACTATTTACGATCAACTATAAAGAAGGGCAGAGGATTTTGGTCTACAGTCACTAAGGGGATCAGCTCAGGAATTTCCAAGACGAAGATATCTAACCTGCTGTCAGATTTCAAGAAAGACATCATTAATGACATTGCTACACATCTAGATACCATGACTTCTAAGAAGAAGCATGCAGATGCTGAATCTCAGTTAGCTAAGTATTTTCGTCACTACCACAAACAAAAGAAAGACTGTGGATGCAAGCTGGTGGTGAACTTGGAGAATCAACACTTGACTACTAAGTACATGAAGATAGAAGGAGATGACGAGCAAGTTTTTTTTGTTGCTCAATGTCTTCCATGGGTTTAAAGATAAGGTATGCCTCAAGCTCCTTTGCAATTTTCCAATCCTTTGAATAGTCAATGGCAAAACTAAAATTATCAAAATCCTTCTCAGTACTCCCAACCTATTTGGAATAACTAGTAGCCTAACCAACATAATAACCAATGGCCTTAGCCTCAAAATTAGTGGCAACCACCACAAGGGAATTGGAAAAAAATAACCAATGGAGAGGGCCTCTACAGTGGCCTAACCAAAATCCTATTTATCCATAATTACCACCTCCAGTACCTCAACTAGTAATAATGTTGCCTCCTACAGCCACAAGTCCTAATCCAAAGCCAACCCAATTACCTCCTCATCCACAGCCTAATCCTAACAACAAGAAATAATAGAAACCAAGGTATACTATTGATGCTCAACAGTACCTTGCTTATGCACTAGAGATATCTGATATCCATTTGAGATCTGGTACCACTCTGCCTGCACTTGAACATCCTATTATAACAGAAGTTACAGACATTCCTGCAGCATCAACACCACTTCCAAAAGCTACACTGCAAAATATTGTCCAACCAACTAATATATCCAAAAAAATTGATGTTCACACCTCATTTAATCCTCCCTTTCCATACTGTCTTAGCATGGAGAAACTTATATCCCAAGAAGAAACACCATTTGATATCCTTGAGTAGCTAAAAAACATGCATATCTAGATTCCTCTGTTCTAAGCTATCAAATGTGTTCATCTTTATGGAAAATATATTAAGGAAGCATGCCCCAAAAAGCCTGGATGAAAGAAAAAGGATCCTCAAATAGTCCATGTCATAGGTCAACTTGCAGATATCATTTTGGGTAATATAGTTATACCAAAGTATTCTGACCCTGGAAGCCCAGTTGTTGATTTAATAATTAATGGCTAGTTTGTGAAAAATTCTTTAGTTGATTTGGGAGTAGCCATAAATTTTATGACTTTTATGACTAAGGATACAATGCATAGGTTGAGTATAGAGGGCTTGAGAAATATTCCAACAGTGTTAAAACTTGCAGACAGTTCCACTATCACCCCAAATGGTATGATAGAGGATATAGTAGTCACCTTGGATTCATGGGAATACCCTACAGACTTTCTCATATTATCACCCAAAGTAAACTTTGCTGGCTATCTAGTTATCCTTGGAAGACCCTGGTTAGCCATCACTAATGCCAATATTAATTGCAGATAAGGAAACATGATAGTTTCAAATGGCCAAGCAATAAAGAAGCTAGCATTATACCCTCCTGCCCAACCCCAACCAGATTTGAGTGATCCTATTTGGCCAGATTTGGGAGATGAGGAATAAGAGATAAATTATGTTTCTTAGCTCATAATGTTACACAGGCAATCTTTTCTCAAAAATTCAAGAAGAAGATGATGTGATATAGATTATTCTTACCAATGAGTGTGTCCTAGCAAAAGATGTTTCTGAAAGCTCTATTCTACAATTGTGTACTTATGAGGACCGTATCTTTCCAGCAAGTCCTGATATAATTAATCAATTACTACCCTATGAAGTAGCTACAAGCCCAATATATGAAGTTTCAATGATAGATCTAACAACCATTATGGAACTTTCCCCTGGTCACAATCTCCATGTTAACGATAAGCTGCCACCACAATAATTGACATTGTTAACCAAACTCCTGTGTAAGCATGAAAAAGCCTTTTCTTTGGATTATGGAGACATGGAAGGTCTAAACTCAAAGCTCTACACACATAGAATCTATATCAATGAAGGCAGTCTACCACCCAGCCAACCTCAGAGAAGAATTAACCCAGTCTTGAGAGAAATAGTCAAAACTGAATTGCAAAAGTTAGTGGATGCTGGTTTCATATATCCAATCTCTAATAGAAAATGTGTATCACCTTTGGTCATAATTCCTAAAAAGGGGGGTAAATGGAGGATATATGTATATTATAGGAAATTGAACAATGCCACAAAGAAAGACCATTTTCCCTTGCCATTTATTGATCAAGTTCTAGACACTTTGGCTGGTAAGAAGTACTTATCCTTTATGGACAGATACAACGGTTACAACCATATCAACATTGCTCCAGAGGATCAGGGGAAGACCACATTCACATGCCCTTGGGGGATATATTATTATTATGTGTTACCTTTTGGCTTATT
Organism: Thuja plicata; assembly: GCA_018584345.1. NCBI lineage: Eukaryota > Viridiplantae > Streptophyta > Pinopsida > Cupressales > Cupressaceae > Thuja > Thuja plicata. Next base: position 976,466 of record MU227026.1, read on the forward strand.
TAATGCACCAGCTACTTTCCAGAGAGCTGTAATCAGCATTTTTGCTGACATATCACACAATTGCATGGAAATATACATGAATGACTTCACTGCATTTGGTGTCACCTTTGAGGAAGCCTTGAAGAACTTGGAAAAAGTTTTGATCAGATTTCAAGAACACAACCTATCTCTCAATAGTGAGAAATGCTTCATGATGATGCAGGAAGGAGTAGTGCTGGGAAATTTCATCTTAGAAGCTGGAATCCAAGTAGACCCTACAAAAATAAAGGTAATTCTCACATTGCCTACACCTACTAAGAAAAAATATTTTAGATATTTCTTAGGACATGTTGGCTATTATAGGTGTTTCATTCAAAATTTTAGTCAAATAACTAGTCCTCTGTACACCTTGCTTACAAAAGAGTCTGAGTTTGCATAGACAAAAGACTGTGATGAATCCTTCCTACAGCTCAAGTCACTTTTGACAACTAAATTAGTACTTAGGGGCCTTGATTGGTCTTTACAATTCCACATACATACATATGCTTCTGAATATGAAATAGGTGTTGTCTTAGGACAAAATTATAGTAACCTTGAAAATTCAATTTACTATATCAACAAAAGCTTACATGGACCAGAGTTAAATTACACAATGACTGAAAAGGAATTACTGGCAGTAGTTTATGATCTAAATAAATTCCACCATTATGTAACAGGCTATCCCATATTTGTTCATACTGACCATGCATCAATCAAGTATCTCATGAACAAACCTTCCATTTCAGGAAGGTTAGCAAGATGGCTTCTTATTTTGCAGGAATTTGACATAACCATCATTGACAAGCCAGAAAAGGAAAATATAGTAGTTGATTATCTATCCAGAATCCAGCATGCTGACAGAGATACTACTATGATAGATGACACATTCCCTGATGAGCACTTGTTTCATATTATTGTTAAGAGTCCATGGTATGCTGATATAGATAATTACCTTTCAGCTAACAAAATGCCCACACATTTTTGTCTCAAGGACAGGAGAATGCTTGTAGAGAAAAGCTTCCGATTCTCTTGGATTAACAACACACTATTTTATACTAGCCCAGACCAAGTCATAAGGAGGTGTGTGCGAGAAGATGATACATATGAAATCCTACATGCTTGTCATAATGAGCCATGTGGAGGACACTTTGCAACTAAGAGGACAACCCTAAAGATATTAACCACAAGTTATTGCTAGCCCACACTTCACAAGGATTCAACCAATTACACAAGGAAATGTGATAAATGTCAGAGGATGGACTATCCAAAAAAATCAAGTGAAATTCCCTTGAATTCACAAGTGGTGGTAACACCATTTGACAAATGGGGCATGGATTCATCATTCCAATAGATCCACCATCTAATGGAAAATCCTGCATTTTTGTGTGCACTGATTATTTGAACAAATGGGTCAAAGTAAAGGCCATGAAGCACGTGAGGGATCATAAGGTAGAATTTTTTTTGTATGAGGAGATCTTCACTAGATATGGAGTGCCACAAGAACTTGTAACCTATCAGGGAGCACAATTCACATCTAATCTAATAAAAAAACTCATGAAGGAATACAACATCAGACATTGGAAGTCCAGTCCCTACCATCCTCAAGCCAATGGTCAGGCAGAAGTTACAAACTAAGAGATTGAAGCTATTTTAACAAAAATAGTTCATTTGCACCATCGAGATTGGAGCAGCAGACTCTCAGAAGCCGTCTGGGCATACTAAACAACCTGGAAGACCACCACAGGGATCACTACATTTGAGTTATTATATGAGAAAGTAGCAATGTTACCAATTGAATCTAAGCACAAAACATTGTGCACAGTGCTGGAGTTAAACATTAACCTTCCTGTAGCACAGAAAGAGAGACTGTTGCATCTCAATTCCTTGGATGAAATGCGCAAATGTGCATTGGAGCACACTAAGATAGTATAGAAACAAAGGAAGAAGTGGCATGACTCCCATATTAAGAGAAAACAATTTCAAGTTGGAGATTGGGCATTACTTTATGATTCTAGATTCAAAGAAATGCCAGGAAAGCTACAGATAAGATGGTTGGGCCCATATGAAATAAGCCATGTCTTTACCAATGGAGCAATCCAGTTGACAACTATTGACCCAATTCACTTCAATTTATTAGTCAATGGACATCGGTTACGTGTGTATCACTAGCCCCAAACCAAAGAAGAGTTCCTGTAGAAATTCAAAAAACCAGTTCCAAACGAACAACAGGTAACACTTCCTGCAGCAGAGGGTGTAAACCTTCTTCCTGCAGCTCTACAATAGCATTTCTTTGAGCATGTCCATAATAAAAAATTCATGTTCACATGAATTCCAATTCTCCATTCACTTTCTAAATTCTTCTTTTTAGTTCATTTCATTTCTTTACTTCCACCCACCCATCTTCCACGTCATCATCGCTTTCCATTTCTATGTTTCAAATAAGAGCCAAATCAGCTGACACATGTAGCCGCCAGCATTGTTCCACTCTTGCCACCTTTTTATGGCATGTGCGATGATTGAATGACAGGTATAAAATTTTCAATTTTTTCCAATTTTAGCAAAAAGATTTAGGTAATTATATCTAGTACTGTAATAAATATATGATTGTGGCATTAAACCAGTTTCGCACCTCGTGCCAAGTATGACAAGTGTGGACACTTATCATTATTTTTTAGGGGCAGGGAAGTGTATTATGTTCTAATTTCATTTCTAATTACTTGTAAATATTTCATGTCACCTCAAATCTGTTCTTTGGCCTTGTCTTATTAAAATCCCGTTGCTATATCGCACAAGTGTCATACTATTATTCCCAAATTATCCCTGATGTTTAGACTTGATGTGACCTAAAAAGACTATAATTAAACTATGTGGAAACTTAGAGTTAGAGTTATAATTTCTTCTATTAAAGTGCCATTATCATTATTTATGTCAATAATAACAGAATATCACAAAACAAGGTCCGTATTTTTAAAAGAAGCAATCTAAAATTCAAAAAAGGAATAAGGTAATTGTCAATTGCAGAGCAGAAAAGTTGAAAATTGACAAGCTTAGGCTACAATAGAAACTTGGAGGCAAAAATTTGGAACAAATGGGAGGGAAGCTACAGTGACATGAGCCAATGGTTCATTGTGTTTTTCTTACAGATGTCAAAGGAGTGGTTGGTTGGGATATTTCTTGGAATTAACAAAGTTTGATGAAGAAGTAGCAGCTGAATTTATAAATACCTTTGAGGAAGGGCAAGCAACTGTATGGGGATTAATGGTTGTCACAATAGAAGAATAGATAGTGGAGGTAATTAGGGTACCAACAGTTGGGGAACACTACCCCAATGTGCATGACACTAGGTCATCTTAGGATTAGTTTACCCTACCAAGTGACCCTCCTCTGGAGATTAACAAGCAAGGGTACAAATGAATGTCTCTTCCTCTACCATTTAATTAATTGGAAACACACATTATTAGTTATTTGACCTACAAAGGAAGGTTTTCAAATTTACATGCACATCATTTTAAGTTACATAGCTATGTAAGGAATAATCTTCCAGTAAATGTTCCTAATTTCTTGTATAACATGCTAAATATCAGTGCTGAGGAAACCCAAAAGGGGAATGTAAATTCGGTCACCCATCATGCCCTAATCAAATTGCTAGTTGAGAAATCTCTTAGGGAAGTCTCTCCTTTAGCATGGTCAAAAATTTTCCAGTATAAAACCCTGCAACCTCAGGTTGACCCTATTGAGCAACCTACCAATGATGATGCAACACCCATTAAACTAGCTGTTGAATAGGACACCCAAAAAATAGAAACAAAAAATCTTCAAGAAAATATGTCTTCACCTACTCATATGAGTAATGTACCTACTCCTACCCAAAAGAAAGGAAAACAAAAAGTAGGAGAAGGAACTTATGTTCCTGTAGCCGAAGTGCAAAACCCTACAGCCTCAAAAGGGAAGAAAATAAAATTGGCTCCTGCAGCAGAGAGACCGAAGAAGGTTATCAAGAAAAAGGCTATGGAGGTTGATGAAAATCCTGTGCAAAGAAGCCATAGAATGAGAGGACAATTTACTAAAGTTTCCTAATAAAACTAATATGTTTTTCCCAAATAGTCTAATAGAGAACCCCATGTGCAAATTGTTCCAGATGATTCCCCAAATTAGTCTGAAATCCCAGACAATTCTCAAAATTGAACAGAGGAATGTGATGATGAACCTGATGTATGTCAAAATAACCCCCAAGAGAGCCATCAAATTATCTCAAAGAGAAATGAGTAAGAAGTTCCAATACCTCATCAGTCAGCCTACTCAAAGAGTGCCCTAGTCCCTTATAAAAGAACCTGGTTTACCAGCTACTTAGAGAAAGCATGGAAAGAACAGAGGAGGCAAAACAATTAGGTAGAAGAATGTGGTCCACCCACTTTGCAATCACTTCTCTTTGGTTTATACAATAGATATGTTTTTACAATAACCTTATGGAAAGATGAGAAGAAGAAAATTTAGAAGGTAATAACAAACCAAAGTGAGGAGATAAAGACAAAAAAGAACAATTGGCAAGACAAAAGCAAAGAATGGATGATGCCCTAAAGTTGGTTGATCAAATAATCACTTGCAGGCCACCTCCTAGGGTTTATGCTATATGTTTGAAAGAATATTTCCTTTTGTTCCAACTAATGATGACCTTAAAAGACATATACTCTGAGTTTAAAATGGCCCAGGAATTTTATGGCCTATATCAGACCCTTCCTTCATGGCAGAAGAACTTACTTTGTGAGCTATACTTACATAAATCCATTATCCCTACATAAACTAAATGGAACCCTTTACTCTAAATAGGGGATATACACCTGAGAGCATTAATGTCCTAGATGAATAATGAAGAAAACTATGATAGACAACTGTAAAATTACAGAGATCAGGAGAAGTCAGAACCCTTGCCATTAAGGGAAGAAAATAGTAGACCTGATGTGCTCCTTAGGGATTCATTTAGCCTAACCTATGGAAAAATAAAAGTGGAAATAAAGAAAAAAATCTTTGATATTAAAATAAAGGTCTATGCAGAGTATGAGGGAATGTCAAGTACTTTGTTTTTCAAAGAGCCCTAGCTAGTGCCAGAAGCATGTGGAGTAGACTTCCAGAAGTATTTAAGAAATCAGAGCCACACAACCCTATCAACCTCGAGGCATCTATTCACAGAGCACCAAAATATATCTAGCTAGGTAGGCAGATTAGACAAGAGCTCTGGTGTCCACTTACCATGTAGCCACCTATGCTCCCATGGCCCCTTTATGACACCAATGTTGCAAGGCTTGACCGACTATAGGAGGAACACATGATGGATATATGGGGAAGGAAAAGAGGTTTCTACTACACTTTCAAGAGCCATAGAAGAGGAAAGATAGAGGCTAGATAATTTCGAGGAATTGCAAGAAGATGTGATTCTTGAGGACAAGCATTATAATTACCAGGAGGTAGATGATGAGACAATTTATTTTCTCTATTTTATCTTAATATTGATACTTTATTTTAAATATTAGCATGAAATTTGTGGACCTATAACTATCTGAACTTGTGTTAAAGTACAGTTAGAACCATCAATCCTATGGGTAGTTAGTTATGTCATGTTTTGCTAATATATATATATATATATATATATATATATATATATATATATTGCAGTATTGCATATAGCTACTAAAATGTGTTCTAGTATTTAGATTAATTTGACTAAGTTTACTTGTATACATTTTTGCATGCTAACTAACCTACCAGGAAGAAGGAGCAGCTTGAGAGTGGTTGACAACATTGAAGAAGAAATGTTGAAGTCCAACTGTAGTGAGGAAATCATCATGGCACCAAAAGACACAGATGCTACATTGGAGGAGCCACCATCCCAGAGAATATAGGAGTATAGCTCTCCTATATTTCCTCAGCACTAATTATCATGTTGAATCGGTCGTCCAGAGTTTATTGCATATGCCATGGGCTATTTATCTTATTTGTTAGTAGTTAGCAAAAGCCAACCAAGGGGGCCCACTTGGGAGGTGGATTAGAATAGAGTAGAGTAGATTTACTTTCAACATTTACAATATTTTGAATAGGAGTTTACTGTTTCATTCCTGCAGCATTGGATTCATGTATGTTCCTGCAACACTTGCACAGATAGTTATGGTGAATGCTATGGGTTGATAGAATAGATTTAAGTTAAGTTTATAGTTTTCATCATTAATTCCATTAATTATTCAAGAGTGTTTATTTCCTGTAGAAATGGCATAGGTTCCTTTCATACATTTTTACTTCATGTAGCATAGGTAGTATGACTCTCTAATAAACTTAGTGCACATGTCATGCTGTCCCATTTCAAGTATACATCCGTTGGTTGACAATTTAAAAGCATCTCATGATGGGAAAATTAATCCTTAGTTTGAATATACTATTCCTAGGAGAGGCTTTGGCATGATTACTAGTACCTATTGTGAGGCAGTTCAATAGTCAGATCATGGATGTGATTTTCTCATTTTTCATTTCTTGAATATAGTTTGGACCGTTTGGTTGACCCAAAATATGAGCGAGAAGATGCATTTCCTCCATTTGGTTCCACATTTGTGTTCATTAACTAATGGAGATGATGAAGACTGAGTGATAATAAGTATACATATTTATAGAAATGATTAGATCAGTTATTATTTTGTAATTGATGTCAAGCAATTGATTTACTGATTTTTATTGAGTTACCATACTATACGAAGGAGAAGTTAAATGGGTGAAAAATACAGATCAGACAATGATGAATTAATGTTGATATAATTTTTTGCTACTATATATTTGATGTTATCAAGTCGGTACACTTGATTGATTAAGTCAAAAATTGCAATAAGTTAAGTTATGATTGAAAAGAGTTACTCTAACAAGCTAGACAAAGTCGGTCAGTATATAGTTGTGTTGATTGATTTTCAGTTACTGAGCACCGAACACCAAGCAGTGAATAGAGTTAGTTACCGAGTTGCAAAGAAAATTACTGAGTACATGATATTGATTTTAAATGATGATAAGATCATATTTAATACAAGTATATGATGATTTGGATGGAGATAAGAATTAAAGGAAGTTTGTTTGAAGATCTACAAGCAAGAAAATTCAATGGGAAGATCTAAGGTGAAGATCAAGCTGTTAAACCTGATTATGTGAGTTCTGAGAAAAGTTCAAGTTACGAGGTAAGTGAAATGGTTTACCAATTTGAGATTTATGAAGAAGATGATTGAACAACTGAGCACAAATGATGGAAAATGTAAGCAAGGAGATTAAGAGGAAAAAGTATGTCTATATAAATGATGAGAAATTAACAAAGATTACAATGTTGGTGGATTAAATCAAGAAATAGAAGAAGTTAGAGAATAGAGTTACCAAGAAGAACAAAGAAAAATAAAGAGAAGAATCTACAGTCTGAAATAGAAACAAATGGAGTATGTGATGCTAGTATTCATGTGATCATAAAGGATCTGACACAAACAAAAGGTAGCTGCTATATTTACATATCAAAGTTTTACTATTGTCGATTAGCATTTGTAATAGAGAAAATCTCTTAACCGAGTAGATTTTATAGTCCTATTTATAAATCCTACACGTAGCTGACATTTTAAAAGAGTGTTTAAATTCCTCTAGCAAGGCCACTCCTAACAGGGTGAAGATCTTAACCGATCTAAGGGAAATCCCGTAACAGGGTCACATTTAGCAAATGTGTTTGTAATCTTTAACAGGATAAGTTCTTAACCAAGCATACTTCATAAAGGCAAATTTTTATTGTGGTCAAATTCCCACAGAGGTTTTCCCAAATCAGGTTTCCTTGTTGAATTTGGTGTCAAATGAGTTAAATCTATGTTTACTGAGTTTGAATGATTGATTTGCATATTATGAGATGTATGGTTGTTTAAGTTATTAAGTTATTTGGTGAATCGGTTATTATTGTACTCAGTCCTACCGAGTGAATTAGTGAGTTGAGTTTTTATTTTTTAAATTTGATTTGGTCTTATTCATATCCCCCTCTCAGTGGGACCAATAAATGGTATCAAAGCTTTAGTTCTTTGAAGTGCTAATTTTAAAAGGACTTGAGTAAAGATCTAAATATGTATAAGAGGGAAGCACCAAAGTTGAATAGGGAACATTTCTCTACATGGAAAAGTAGAATGAGATTGCGTGTGTCTGGTATAGGATAATATGGACTTCATTTTCTTGATAATGATTATGTTGCACCAACTACTGCACCTTTGACAATCACTAAGCAAAGACAGAAGCAAGAACACACACAAGTTATGATTGAGATAGATTCTACACTTACTGACCAGAAATATGATGAACTTGATGGATGTACTACTTTGAAACAAATGTGGGATAAACTTAATTTGACCTATGGTGGAGATCAACATGTTTAGAAAGAAAAAGAAGAAATTTTGAGAGGTAGATTTGATTCGATAAGAATGAAAGATGGAGAAAACATAATATAGTTAACACTAGACTTAAGGAGATTGTTAATTCTATCAGAGGAGTTGGTGGAGCCATAACAGAGAAAGATGTTACACAAAAAATTTTGAGAACCCTACTACCTATTAGTAATAACTGAGAGGGGGGGTGAATCAATGACCTCTTTGATCAACCCTTCAAAACTTATAACCACTAATTATATCACAAGTTATCTTCTATCATACAAGATGAATGCCATGAAATACTTATATCAATTTACTACTTGTCGGATTACTGTGTTAAACCTTCTTCTATATGTTTATCGATAAGCAGTCATCTATTTACTGAAACACAGTAAATATGTAGAGTATACCAATAAATCTAGAATTAACTATGTAAGATACAAAACAATAAATAAATGAATCATACACACATAACACATGGATTTTTAACGTGGAAACCCTGTTAAGGGAAAAACAACTAGGATTGGTACCCCAAATTTTCACTCTTCTAAAGTGATCCCTGTTAAGAGCCAACCCTGTTAAAGGTTACAAGCACACTGTTAGGTGTGACCTTGTTAGAGGATTTAGAAATAGTTTGTCAACTAGTATCTGGCATCTAATGCTACCATCCTTGATCAAACTCTCTTGGCCTTTCAATAGGTATCAGGCATATCCAATGCTACTTTTGTGATTAAAAAATTTTGATACTCCTTGGGATGTATCTTAATTGAAAAAGACTTTTAAGTCTTTCTCAGTTAAGAGGCTTATATGCTTCAATGGTTAAACTGAAAGACTAATGATATGTTCATACATACAACTCAATTGTAGATTTTCATATCTATTGTAGGTCCATTACTTCACTGATCAATATAATCAAATATATACCTTTGCTCCACAGTTGTTCTTCTTTGTGATGCTTGTCTCACTATTTGTTAGTGTCTACAGAATCTAGTTCTTTCTTTAGCTTATTGATTGGGACTAAAATGAATACTTTCTTTTCCTTCAGATTTTATTTAGCATCTTTCCTCTTTTTGTTCACCCCACACACACAATTCGTATGAATTGAGTTTGTCTCTTATAGACATGATTTCCTCTTTTCTAGGATTTCTTGATCTTATCGTGTTCAGCAATCTTTGCCAATAGATTTAAAGAAAATATCCAGTCTGATCTCATAGAGATCTTCTTTCCAACTAGACAAAGAAAATTAAAATCAATTACTTATCTCTGGATTTATCTAGATGATTAAAAAATGATAAGTATCTATTAACTCTATATTTAGCTTCTTGACAGCTAAGTATTTTTGTCATTTTTGAACTCTCTATTTTGTTGGTCAACACTTCAGTTAGTCATCAGTGATATCTGACTATTCCATCTATGTGACTTTAGTTGTCATCGGGATCTCCGTCCTTGTCTTTTCCATCGGGCAACACTGAAATTATTTCTGTCGGGTTACTCTGTGTTTTTCTCATCAGGCAACACTATTACTCTGCTCATCAGTAATTATGTGCGTTTCCTCATCGAGAAGCACAGTGAATTTTTTCTTTTACTCTGACTATCGGGTGTACTCCATCAGTGTATATAGTCACTTAGTGAATACTTGACTTATATGCATTACTGATAGCATAGCCTTTGATTCATCGGTTCTTTGAAGTCTTTGGTAGTATTACAATGACCATACAAATTATATCAAGTTGACATCAATGAAAATACAATACATTAACTAGTTTAATGCCTTGCATGATCATCAACTCAATATCTTCAAACATTCAATCAGTTACATGTCATCAATCTCTCCCTTTGGCATTGATGGAAACATACTACATTATCATACTATAATATTTTACTAATACAATATGAAATATACAGTTTCATCAAGATTTGCTAATGTAACTATTACAAATGTTTGGCTATCAATAAGCTCAAATATCTTTGATTTGATTCTTACAGCTTTCTTTCTATCTTCAATCCCTTTACTGGATAGATGTAGAAATACCAATATTTCTATGATGTGATGTGTTCTCCTTCTGTGTCAAACTCTCTCCCTTTGATTGTTCTCCTTTCTTTTGATGTTTTCTCTCCCTTTCTATTTTCTCTCCCTGAGATGATAATGGATATAATATCTCTCTCTTTTTCAATATGATAATGAGGTATCTCTCTCCCTTTGACATTAATTCCAAACATCTTATCTTTTCAAACAAGATTTTGATAGTTATGTCAAGTGGATCCTTTCTATCCATAATATATTCCTTGAATTTTCCAATTCATCGATAATACCTCTATTGCTCGGAGTAGATAAATACCTTGTTGTGTATAGATTTATCTTTGAAGTCTGTCTCTTTGCTTGCATCAACATGAATGATGTTCTGATAATATGCAGGCTAATGCAGCCTTCTAGTGTACTTATTGACCAGTAGACAAGGGTCTGACCCCTAGTCTTTTCCTCAAGTACTCAAATGCATCTTTGGGTAGTGGCTTGGTGAAGATATTGGCCAATTTTTCCTTTGATTGCACATACTCAAGTATCACCTCCTTTGCCTGAACTTGTTCTCTCAAATAATGATATTTGATGGCAATATGCTTTGTTTTAGCATGCATGACTAGATTTTTAGAGATGTTTATTGCACTTGTATTATCACAATAGATAATTGCTAGTTCTAAAATTTTCATATGCATACCTTCTAGTAACTATTTGATCCATGCAATATTTGAGCAGTTTGCAGTAGCAGAAACATACTCTGCCTCTGTAGTAGATTGTGAGATGCATCCTTGTTTCTTGTTGATCCATGTGACAAGTCTATCACCCATGAAGAATTCTCCTCCATTTCATCTCTTCCAGTCATCAAGATTTCCAGCCCAATCAACATTGATAAAAACCTTAAGTTCAAATTTGCTTTCTCTTTTGTACCATAAGCCATATTCCTTGGTATTCTTTAGATATCTTAGAATTATTTTCATAGCAGTCATATGAGATTCTCTATGATTAGCAAAAAATATAGCAACTATTCCTACTGCATGTGCAATATCTAGTCTAGTATGTACAACATACATGAGTTTTCCAATCATTGATCTATACAAATTTTGATTTACCTTTGATGACTTGTCCTCCTTTGTCAATTTGTATCCAATTTCCATTAGTGTTCCAATTGGTTTGGATTCTTCCATCTTGAATATTTTTAGTACTTCTTTGATGTACTTGGATTATGTAATGAAAATACCTTCATCTTGTTGCATGATCTGTAGACCAAGAAAGAACTTGATCTCTCCAAACATAGACATCTTGAACTCTTTGTTCATCTCATTTGAAAATGATTTGCATACCATATCATTGCCTCCAATGATGTCATCAACAAATATCTCAGCAATCAAAATGTTAGCATCAGTATCTTCCTTCAAGTAAAGATTATTGTTTTCACTAGTTCTTACAAATCAAATACTTATAAGATAGGAATGAAGTCTTTCATACCAGACTTGGGGTTCTTGTTTCAATCCATACAAGGCTTTGTGAAGTCTACATACCATGTCCCTCTTGTCTGGATCAACAAACCCTTCTGGTTGTTCAATGTATACCTCTTCTTCAAGTATTCCATTCAGGAATGCAGACTTGAAATCCATTTGATATACCCCTAATCCTTCATATGCAGCATAAGAAAGTAATATTCTTACTCCTAGCCTAGCAACGGGTGAAAAGGTCTCTCCATAGTCAATTCCTTCTTCTTGTGCATACCCTTTGCATACTAGTCTTGCTTTATTTCTTGTAACTTCTCCATTCTCATTCAGCTTATTTCCTAATATCCATTTTGTACCAATGACATTCTTGTTATTTGGTCTTGGTACAAGTGTCCATGTCTTGTTTTTCTCTATCTGTTCAATCTCCTAATTCATAACACTTATCCATTCATCATTATCTAGTGCAGCATTGACAAATTTGGGCTCATAATCACAAATAAGAAATATTATATTTAGAGACTTACTTCTAGTTCTCATTCCAACCTTTTTATCTCCTATGATCTGGTCCTGTGGATGGTTCCTTCTAACATATCTTGCAAGTACATGTTCATCAATTTGTCTATCAGCTTGATCATCATTTTGGTCTTCATTCTGTTCTCCATCACTTTGTGCATCATTTTGAGTGATATTCTGATGGTTGGTATTTGCAGCCTAATGCTTGGGTGCAATGATCTATTGCTTGGGAGATCTACATTTTTGGTAGGGTAGAGTTTCATTTTCCTCATTGTAAGTGAACTTATTGTAGTCCTCTGGTTCTTTAGTGCTTTCCTTTTCATTCTTCTCTACAAATTCATCTATCTTTACATTTGTACTTTCAACAATTTTTGTTAGAGGCTTTGTTTAGACATTTATAAGCCTTGCTCTTGGTATAATACCTTAGAAAGATTACTTCATCACTCTTAGAGTCAATTTTTCCATTTCTATCATCTTTTAAGATATAACATTGACTGCCAAAATTTTTGAAATAACTTACATTGGGTGTGTATCCATACCATAGCTCATAAGGTGTCTTTTTGGTGTCTTTCTTCAATTTTACTATGTTTAATGTGTAAACAACAGTACTAACATCTTCCCTCCAGAAGATTTGGGTGATGCCTTTCTCTATCATTAGTGTCCTTGCACAATCAACTATGGATCTATTCCTTCTTTCAGCAATTCCATTCTGTTGTGGTGTTCTCGGTGCAGAGACCTATCTTTTAATTTCATGCTCATTACAAAAGTTAGTGAATTCATCTGAAATAAATTCCCCTCCTCTATCTGACCTTAAGAACTTTAACTCCTTACCACTTTGCTTCTCAACCATTGCTTTGTACCATTTAAACATCTTAAATGCTTCTAATTTATCTTTTAGAAACATGACTGTCATCATTCTAGAGTAATCATCAACAAAGAGAAT
>MU227026.1:1014031-1037204 GCA_018584345.1 Thuja plicata
AATCACCAATACCAGCCAAGTGAAGTTTCATCAAACTTTGCCATGCAGGAAAGTTTTCCTTGTTGATCTTCGATCCATCCCTTTTATACATCTTGATCTTTATCTCCAAGTACCTTCAAAATTTTCAAGAGAACACAACTCTGATACCAATTGTTAGGATGAATTCAAAATAATTGAGAGGGGGGGTGAATCAGTTATCCTCAGGTCTAGATGTACCCATATAAAACTTTAAATCAACTTCAACAACTCAGATCTGCTCAGCAGTAATAAACAACAAAAGAGTGAAATTTACTGTACTAATGAAATTAGCTTGCAGAAACTTAACAGTAAAACACAAAAATAACATTCACACATTTTGAGACCATGATTTAATGTGGAAACCCAATATGGGAAAAACCACCAGTAACATGCTACCAAAATTTTACTCTTCTGAAGTAATGCCCTATGAGGAGCCAACCATGTTAAAGATTACAAAACACACTGTCAAATGTGACCTAGTTAAAGGATTTAATCACCCCGTCAGGAGTGGCCTTATTAGAGGACTTAGAACATTCCAATCTGAATGTCACCTTGTTCAAAGGATTTATACAATGAATGTTAGATCAACCTGGTTAAAGTATTTGAACTAATACAATGGTTAGAAACTAATCAGCAGGTGTGATCTGATACATACAACTTACTTTGCAAATCCAGATCTAGTTTCAGCTCTAATGCTAATTCACTGAGTGGCCTCCATTTTCATCTCAAACTTTAGATTTTCTTGGAAATCCATTAAGCAATCTCTCTCTGCTTCTTTGCTCAGCATTCTCTACTTAGGTCTTTCCAATCAGTCAATTAACCATGCAACATTTTGCATTCAACTTCTCCTTACACTTGGATATTATAAAAATAAACATAGTAGGGTATATTATACCTCTTCATCTAGGTCAGATAAATCTTTTTCCACTTAATCAAGATCATAGATCTTAGGTTAGGTCAGATCTAATGAATCTTTCCATCTTTACATTTAATTTACTTCTCCAATATAGTCATTAATTAACCATTGAATCTATGCGCTAATAATAGTTTCCCATGCATTAAATGAATTTGGACCAATCTTAATTAATAATTTATATCCCAATAAAATTAACTATGTTGGCCATAGATCTCAAATCTCATCAATAAACAAAATACTGATGTTTGGCTTTCTCTGTCTCCCTCGGCATTTCACTGGCACTCGACATCATCTTTTCTTTTCTCTACATCACCTTTTGCTTTGCTCAACATTGACTTTTCTTTGCTTGGCATTGACCTTCCAGTGAACTATCAATGCTAGATAAACAACGTATCACTTTTCCAAAGTCCCAAATGATCAAGTACCCTGTTGTATACTCATAACTCAACCATTTCCTTGGTCTTCTTGTTATCCCATTCTTTTCAAATCTTCATCAATCAATGGATAAGGTACTCAAACATACAGCAATAGTCTCATCAGTTAAGGTTTGACATCAATGAAAAAATAACAATTCTCTACACTGTAGAAATCTTTCTAGCACTTTCCTCTTTTTATTCAACCCACACACACAATTCGTAATGAATTGAGTTTGTCTCTTATAGACATGATTTCCTCTTTTCTAGGCTTTCTTGATCTTGGCATGTTCAACAATCTTTGCCAATAGATTTAAAGTGAATCTCCAGTCTGATCTAATAGAGATCTTCTTGCCAACTAGACAAAGTAGCTTTAAATCAATTACTTATCTTTGGCTTTATCTGGATGATTAAAACAATGATAAGTATCTATTAATTCTATATTTAGCTTCTTGAAAGCTAAGTATTTTTTTCATTTTCTAAACTCTTTGTTTAGTCAGTCAACACTTCAGTTAGTCATCGGTGATAACTAAATTTTCTATCGGTGTGACTTCAGTTGTCATCAGGATCTCCGTCTTTGTATTTTTCGTCAGGCAACACTGAAATTCTTTCCATTGGGTTACTCTGTGTTTTTCTCGTCGAGAAAAATTGTTACTCTATTCATCGCTAATGTTGTGCATTTCCTTGTTGGGAAACACTATGACTTTGTTCTTTTACTCTAACCGTCAGGTGCACTCCATTGGTGTATATAGTCACTTAGTGAATACTTGACTTATATGCATTATTGATAGCATAGCCTTTGATTCATCGATTCTTTGAAGTATTTGGCAGTATTACAATGACCATACAAATTATATCAAGTTAACATCAATGACAATACAATACATTAACTAATTTAATGCCTTGCATGATCATCAACTCAATATCTTCAAACATTCAATCATTTATATGTCATCACTACTGAGTTATGCTTTTTGAGTATCTTCTATACAAGATTTGAAATCCATTTCATAGATGAATGTTTCTCTTGATGCTACTATTGGTAAGTTGGTTGCATTTGAGATTAATGATTTTGATAATCATTTATCTACAACATCTAAGATTGATCCTACATTTAAGTCATCTTTGAAGATAGGAAGCTCTAAGGATTCTAGACCTAGTGATGGATATTTGAGCAGTGCTAGTGAGAGATTTTATAGCTTTCAGAGTGGTTTGGAAGAGTTATTTGTTGCAGATGAAGAGAAAAAGAGAGAGTTTGAAGCTTTGTTGGCTAGAAGGCTAAAAAGAGGCAAAGACAAATACTGAGGTAATTTACCCTTTAAATATCTTAACTATAACAAGATTGGTCATTTTGCATCTAACTTCCCTAAGAAAGATAATGAGGAGAAGAAGGATAACAAAGATAAGGACAAAAGAGAAAAAAATTCAAAAGATTCAGAGATTATAAAAAGAAAGGTAAGAAATCTTGTCATATTTCTAATGAAGATATAACTGATGATGATTCAGATGATAGTGATGAAAAATAAGTTGTTTATGTAAGAATGATACATGAATTATAGATAGTGGTTGTTCACATCACATGAATGGTGATGCACTTAAGTTTATTTCCTTGGAAAATCATGATGGAGGATATGTTAGATTTGGTAATGATGCTCCATACCCTATGAAAGGAAAAGGTTCTATAATTATATTGAATAACATAAGATGTGATGATGTTTATTGGGCTAAAGGATTAAAGTATAATTTTTTGAGTGTTGCACAGTTAAATAACACAAGTCACCGACTGGCATTTCAACATGGAAGAGTGAAATTTTTTGATGAGAAGGCAAATCTGATTGCTACTGGAGAAAAATCTAAAGGTAATTTATTTTATCTTGATACTTCTATGAAGAGTTTCCTTTATGTTAAATTTGAGGATGTCTGGCTATGGAACAAAAGGCTTTGTCATGTTAATTTTGACAACTTGATCAAAGTGAGTAAAAAGAATAGAGTAAGAGGATTACCAAAATTAGAAAAACCTAAGAATGCTATGTGCAAAGAATGTAAAATGGGTAAGATGACTAAATCTAGTTTTACAAGAAAAACTAATGTTACACAAGGAATTTTGGATTTAGTTAATATTGATTTATGTGGACCCATGAGAAGTCAAAGTTACTATGGAGACAGATATTTTATTCTATTTGTGAATGATTACTCTAGAATGATCTATGTAATGTTTTTAAAAGAAGAATCTAATGCATTTCAAATGTTTAGGTGGTATAAGGCCCAGGTTGAGAAAGAAATAGGAAGACAATTGAAATGTCTGAGATCTGATAGAGGAGGTGAGTTTACATCTATTGAGTTTATATTGTTTTGTAATTAAAATGGAATTAAGAGACAGATGTCAGCACCCAGGACACCACAACAGAATGTTATTGCTGAGAGAGGAAAAATATCTATTGTTGATTGTGCTAGGAGACTGATGATTGAGAAAGGTATTTCACAAAAATTATGGAGAGAAGCAATCAGTACTATTGTTTACACATTGAACCAAGTACAAATGAAAAAAGGTACCAACAGAACACATTATCAAATTTGGTATGATCACAAACCTAATGTTAGTTATTTCAAAGTTTTTGGAAGCATATGTTATATATTGAAAGATTCCAGAGAAGGAAAGTTTGATTCTAAAGGGGATGAAGGAATATTATTGGGATATTCTACAAGGAGTAAAGCCTATAAGTGTTTCAATAAAGTTACTAACAAAATGGTAGAAAGTGCAAATGTGAGAATCGATGAGTTTGCATAAAATAATGATGAAGAAAGTAAAATGAAACCTGAAGACTATGATAAGTTTATATATGTACAACCTGATGTTTCTGACACCTTACAAAGAGAACCTATTGAGGAGGAAGCTGAAGTAATTTATCTACAAATGAATGATGAGGATGAAGAACTGAGACCTACAGGTCCTATTTTAGCAAAATATGTGATGAGGCACCACTCCCCGAGTAAGATTATTAGAAATAAATATGTTTTAGTGATGGCTAGAAGCAAGGTAAAAGACAATACATATTTGATATCTTTATTTGAGCCAAATAGGTTAAATATGCACTAGATGATGAAGATTTGATGAAAGAAATGAAAGAAGAGTTTGATCATATAGAAAAGAATAGTACATGGACTTTAGTATCTAGACCAAAGGATAATAATGTTATTGGTAATAAATGAATTTTGATAAACAAGCTGAATGAGAATGGTGAAGTTATTATAAATAAAGCTAGATTGGTTTGCAAAGGTTATGCACAAGAAGAAGGCATAGATTATGGAGAGACTTTTGAACTTGTTGCTAGATTGGGAGGATTTAGAATAATTATATCTTATGTGGATTACAAAGGATTCAAATTTTATCAAACGGATGTCAATTTTGCATTTCTGAAAGGGATACTAAAAGAAGAAGTTTACATTGAACAACCTGAAGGATTCATTGAGAGCACAAATAAGAACAAGGTATGTAAGCTACATAAATCTCTTTATGGTTTGAAGCAAGAAACCCAAGAATGGTATGAGAGGTTGCACTCTTATATAATCAAAATAGGATTTCAAAGAACAAGTGATAAGAGTAATGTTTACTTGAAGTGTGACAGTGACAACAAGGTTTTGATTGCTGAAATTTTTTTGATGATATTATTTTTGGACGCAATAACACCTTATGTATGGAATTTGCCGATGAAATGAGAAAAGAGTTTGAAATTTCTATGATTGGAGAGATTAAGTTCTTTCTAGGACTATAGATATAACAAGTTGCAGAAGGGATCTATATTACACAAGCTAAGTATATCAAAGAGATCCTCAAAAATTTTGGAATGGAAGATTCCAAGCCTATTGGAACACCAATGGTCATAGGATGTAAATTATCTAAAGAAGATGAGACACAATAGGTGGATAATACTCTTTACCAATCCATGATTGGTAAATTATAGTATGTTGTTCACAACAGACCTGATATAGCACACGCTATTGGGATTGTTGCAAGATTTTCTTCTAATCTAAAGGAAACACATATGTCTACATGAGGCATGCTACATCAATTCTATAATTTATTAGAATATCTATTCTTGAATTGATGTTAGTGTGACACACTTTGGGTGATTCCTAAAGTTGTGAAAAAATTTATGTATGTAATGAGTATTTGTACATGTAAGGGTATAATCCATTGTTGAAACAAGTTTTTAGGAGTATAAATTTTTGGCATTGTTGTCAAAGAGGGAGAGTATCAAATTGATGAATGAATCGATGAAATTTATCCATATGGGAGATATTGATGAAAGATGGAGAGAATGAATTTTTACTATTTACTCATGAAAGAGAATCATAATGTATGCTACAGTATCAAAAGATTTATCCAAAAGGGAGAACAATGAACAGTTTGAAGATGAGAAATAGAACTATCAACTCAGAGGAGGTAATGATAGAGGTTGACAATATTAAGTGTTGTCATGATCAATTTCTATAGTACTACTATAGTGTTTCCATCAATACCAAAGAGGGAGATTGTTGATGAACTGATGGAGATGATGAAGAATGAGTGATAATGAGTATACATGTTTGTAGAAATGGTTAGACCAATTATTATTTTTTCAATGTTATCAAGCAATTTATTTACTGATTTTTATTGAGTTACCATATCATATGAAGGAGAAGTTAAATGGGTGAAAAATATAGATCAGAAAATGATGAATTAATATTGATATAGTTGTTTGCTACTATATATTTGATGTTATCAAGTCGGTACACTTGATTGATTAAGTTAGAAATTGCAATGAGTTAAGCTGTGACTGAAAAGAGTTACTCTACCGAGCTAGACAAAGTTAGTCAGTATAGAGTTGTGTTGATCAATTTTCAATTACCGAGCACCGAGCAGTAAATAAAGTTAGTTACCAAGTTGCAAAGCAAATTATCGAGTACAAGAAATTTATTGTAAATGATGATAAGATCAAATTTACTACAAAAACATGATGATCAGGATGAAGATAAGAATTAAAGGAAGCTTGTTAGAAGATCTATGAGTGAGAAAATTCAATAGGAAGATCTAAGGTGAAGATCATGAAGTGATTAAACCTGATTATGTGAGTTCCAAGAAAAGTTCAAGTTATGAGGTAAAAGTGAAATGGTTTACCGAGTTCAGATTTATGAAGAAGATGATCGAACGAATGAGCACAAATGATGGAAAACCTAAGAAAGGATATTAAGAAGCAAAAGTATCTTTATATAAATGATGAGAAATTAACATAGATTATGATGTTGGTGAATTAAATCAAGAATCAGAAGAAGTTGAAGAACAGAGTTACCAAGCAGAACAGAGAAAAATAAAGAGCAGAATCTATAGTCTGAAATAGAGACAAATGGAGAATGTAATGCCAGTATTCATGTGAGCATAAAGGATCTGACATGAGAAAAATTTAGTTTCTATATTTACATATCAAAGTTTTACTATTTCTTATTAGAATTTGTAACAAAGAAAATCTTTTAACCGAGTGGATTTAACAGTCCTATTTGTAAATCCTAGACGTAGGTGAAATCCCAAAAGAGTTTTTAAATTCCTCTAGCAAGGCCACTCCTAACAGGGTGAAGATCTTAACCGATCTGAGAGAAATCCCTTAACAGAGTCACATTTAGCAAATGTGTTTGTAATATTTAATAGGATAAGTTCTTAACCAAGCGTACTTCAAAAAGGTACATTTTTATTGTGGGTCAAAATTCCCACAGAGGTTTTTCCCAAATTGGTTCCTCATTAAATCTGGTGTCAACTGAGTTAAATCTTTGTTTACTGAGTTTGAATGATTGATTTGCATATTATGAGATGTATGGTTGTTTAATTTATTAAGTTATTTGGTGAATTGGTTATTACTGTACTTAATGCTACCGAGTGAATCAGTGAGTTGAGTTTTAAGTGTTTAGATTTGATTTGGTCTGATTCACCCCCCTCTCAGAGGGACCAACAATTTTGAAATTGAAATTGGAGTTTGAGTATGATTTTTTTTGAATTGTTTTAATATTTTTTAA
The DNA here is from genome assembly GCA_018584345.1 of Thuja plicata. Lineage (NCBI taxonomy): Eukaryota > Viridiplantae > Streptophyta > Pinopsida > Cupressales > Cupressaceae > Thuja > Thuja plicata. The sequence continues at coordinate 1,021,424 of MU227026.1, forward strand.
TTTAATAATTTATTTTTATTAATTAATTTATTCATTTATTTTATTTTTTTATTTAATTTTATATAGAAAATTGTAAATAATTTTATTTTTTTAAAATGTTTTAATTTTTTAATAAGGTTAATTTTTTATTTTGTTTAATTTTATATATAAAATCATAACAAAGTCATAAACAACAAAAAATTCATGAGTTTACCAAAATATGTCCAACGTATCTACATGAAATTCTAAAAAAAAATCAATATCCATAATAGCCCTCTGTTAACCACATTTACACATATGGTCCCAACAAAGTAGTGTGATTACAACACAAAGAAGGCACCACAAAACCATGATTTAATCTTTCACCATTGAAGCAATCTCGGCGGCACTAGCTGCCTCTCAAGCCTTGCACAAGTTGTACTCATTTCCTAGATCAGGTATAGATGTAGATGGGGTTTCATCGACCCACTGAAAGTATTGACATCTATTATTTCCCTACAATACCATATCTGTAGCAGTTCTTCCTAAAATGATTGCTTGTCACATTATTTTTAAATGTAAAATATATTTCCATTAACGACCTTTTCCCTATTTGGGCAACCCCAAAATTGATGCCCAAGATTACTTGTTGTGCATGACATCTTCAACACGCAAGGGCCAACACTACATTGACACATAGGCACATTGACAGAAGTCATCGACAAATATTGCACTATCATTCCAACATATCATTTTGTTTAGTTGATTATTTTGTTCATTCATACTAATTATAATTGCAATAAAAAGAAACATACTAATGTAGACAACACCTCAAATCAGATTGCAACATGACTATTGTTAATCACAGTACAAAATGAAAATGCTTCGTATTTGATGATATAATGAATCTAAATAGCATGTAAATGCAAAGTCCTAACTGCACATTATGGAAACCATATGTATAGCTTTGATTGGGACTTTTAGTCCTTACCACACATTGAAATGTACAGTTGGGGGTATGTCAAACTATGATATTGCTATCAATATTCAAGTGTATAGTTTTTTGAGTAACACTCATTGACCCATGTTTCATGAGTAGTATTCCATCCATGAGTTTGACATGCACAAATTGCCTCGTGTCAACTGCACTTAACAAACTAATGTCACAAAAATCGTTGATGTGTCAACAATTCCTCTCATTACTTCTTATCCTCTTGAAATAATTGAGAGTACCCAGGAAAGACGAGTCTACTCTACTATACCCTTTTCCATGTCCACCTCCTGCATGGCTAATTTCTTCTTTTCTATCTCTATTTCTCTAAATGCTTCATCCTTGTTATATTCCTGGCCCAAAAAGGGTCTATTAGAGTAGAATCACTTTCATGGGAATTCCTAATTGTTTGAAGTGGAGTTGAACCTTGTCTCACCTACACTCTTGCGAGTAATAAATTCTGTTATGCCCTGCATCCCCATCCCTACATTTTGTGTGCAAAATGTTGGGTCCCCCCTTTTTTTTTCTGTCTCACTTTTGCTGCGGCTTTTGCCTTGTCCTTCTTTTCCCCTTTCCCTTTTTCTTTCTTTCTCCGGGGTTTTCTCCCCTGGTGTGTTGTGTTCTTTGTTCAGTTTTCCCCTCCGAGATCCCAAATCCCGGAGGCTGTTTTGTCTTTTGTTGGGAAGCCGGACTCTAGACTCCGGGACTCTTTGCTATGATGTTCTTAAGTCTTAGGAATATCATCGTAAGGAATCCCTGGGCCCAGAGTCTGGAGGTTGCGCTTGACCTAAAATCTCCGGAAGGAGGAGGATTGCTTTTACCGTGGGTATAAATGGAACTTACCTGTCATTTTCACATTCACCGTGATTAAAACCTTCAAGAACTTAGAGCGAAATAGAGCGATTTCAAAGCGATTAGCAGAGCAGTTACAGAGAGATTTGCGATAATCAGAGCTTAACACCTTCTACTGTTCTCAGACGTAAGCTAGTGTTTCATGGTGGTGACCTTGGCAGTCTAACGATTCAAGCTGTTGCAAAGTTCTCCTGGTAATCTTTCCTTCCTCCGCCTTCTGCGTTGTCAGGTTAGTTCTTCTGCTTCTCTCTCTATTTTTCTTTCATTTTCCTGGTTTTCTGTGGGTTTGCTTGTTTTTGTTTCTGTCTAGCTTTGTTTCTGTCGTGTCTTGCCTTTGTCCTCTGGTTTTGCCACCCGTTGGTGGGTTGGCTCTGCCAGAAGGTTGTCCGCCTTCTGTGCAAAAGTAAATACCTGTAATTAGTCTGTAAATAGTTTGTAGATGTCATGTACATGATGTAAATAATTGTATATATCCACTTCTGCTTTGTCTGGTTTTCCCGCGGGAGTTTTCCTGTGTGTGTATATTCATGTATATATGTACATATTCCTGTAGATACCCCCTTTATATCTCCTCCCTTCCATGTATATATCCCTTAGCTCTATGTGTATCCTTTCGGGTGGCTCGACGAGCTGGTCGAGTCGCCCCTGCCTCTGGTTTTCGCCTTCAAGTTTGCTTCGAGGCAGAAAACCACCTGTTTGAAACTTGGCTCGTGGCTGGTTTCAAACTGGCAATTTTCTCTCTCCTCCATCAAGGCTGTTAGAGCCTCATTTATGTCCCATGCGCGCAATCACTTCTAGCCAAGTGGCTTTCCCTTTTCGCATGTTCGGCCAGTTGGCGTAGCCATCAGTGCCATCACATCTATTCAATGCCAACCCACGTGGTGCCCACATGGGCTCAACCACTTGCTCATTCATTCAATTTCGTTAATGGTCATTTCTCTGGGCCTCGGGCCCCTTTCACTATCCCTCACCCTAAGTCTTCAACAAGCGTGGTAAAATTTCCCAGACCCGGAGATATGTTGGAAACCCTATGTTTAAGATATGTTTTTCTTTTTCGGATATCTTTGTGAAAAACTAACTTCTCAAGAAAAGAAAACGGCGCGGTGGTAAGAACTCCGGACCCCAGAGTAATTGTTTCATTTTATTATAAAATATATTCTGACGGTCGCTTTGTCTCGCAGGTCCGAACTTCAATTTGCAACCATGTCTGAGGCATCCGGATCCTCTCCTCCCGGAAGCCCGAAATTGTCGACCACAACAGAGACCAAGGCAGCGGAAAAATCAAAGATGGAAAAGGCCCTAGCAAAGCTCCCCCTCACAATAAAATTTGTATAGGACAATGAGATCGTGGGCACAAAGGTCAAGTGCAAAGTGAAGCTGATGACCGACGCCAGTGTCAGGACTTGGGCAGAAATGCAGGCCCTAGTAAAAATAATGCACATCTAGCGGTAGGCTAGAGACCCACTTGCAATAAATATCGAAGGTTCCAGAATCCTCCGGGCAACTTGTTTACCATGCTCCGTGCAGTCTCTGGAGCTTGTTCTAGCATTGGCGGCCAACTATAACTCTTCTGTCCGGGCTGTTATGCTTGCAGCTGCTGAACCCACGGGGTTCCCCACCCCACTGGTGTCTCTGGACCCAGTCACTTTCCAAGTTGGCCTGGGCATCCCATAATTTGATCAGGCCACGGTGGTCACAAGGTCAGATGCCTTGAAACAATTCGCCAAGCTGGAGGATGCCGCTCCGGCGTATATAAATGCCAACTGGCTCAAAGTCCCGAAGAAGGACCCCAAGAGAATGAAGATTGATATCCCCCGCTCTGAATTCAAAGAGAGCATCCAGATGGGGATGATAGCATTGGCCCGGGTATTTGGGCAACCCTCCGCCCAAGAATTTATAAAGTGGATATACTATTTCCTACTGGGCATCTCCACTAAGGGAGAGTTCTTTGACTGGGATACTATTATCTCCAACCACGTCGACTCCCAGTTCCGGCAGCTGAACGAGAATAAGAAGTTCTACATGACTTCTTATGTTTTCTGGGCCTTGGCTCAGCAGAGGCCCCACTCCAACGGCCTACTCACAGACGGAGTCCTCAGATTTGGTCCGAGACAAAAAGCATCGTGGGACCATTTCCCACAAATCCAATAGGAGGCCAGCTTCCCCAGTTACTGCCGGGTAAATGATTGTTTCGTTTACTATCATCTGTTGACGCCCACCTGGGATGCTGGATACCACCCATCTACTGAGGTGATGAAATTGGTAAGTAGTTATGGGCACTACTCCATTCAATTCCAGCAGCATACCTACATTAGGGTCCCCAGCTTCTCCGGGAAACCCTACATGTTGCCCAGACACTGCGGGGACAAGATCGTGCTGCTGAAATATTACAGACAAATGATGGAGCTGCATACCTTCTTGGCCCACAAGAAGGTCCCCAATGTTTCATTCCCAATCTCCTGTGGGAACTATACCTGCAGTCTGGCCGCCACAAAAGAGGTAGACAATGAGCTTAAATGTTACAACTTGCAAGAATTTTATCTGGCACGGAAAAACTTTGATCCGCATGGCCGAATTGCAACAGCACTACCCCGGGCTTCGAAGCCCCACCAAGCACAAATGGAAGACTTCTGGGCAGATCGCCAGGATGATGTGGATGTGTGAAGCCGGCATTACGACTGAATGACGACTGGAATGATGCAGGATCTAAAGCTCCAGAGATTCCCAGAGGGCTTTTCTGACACCACCCCTGCCACAGATCCCTAGTACTTGGAAAAGGGGATTGACAAATTGGCACTGCCCGCGATAAATTGGGCCACCCAAGAAGATCACACAATTGAGGACTTCACTCAGGCAATTTTTGACTGAAGTCATACATATTTCAAGTGGGTGTGCCCCGGGAGTGTGCACCTGGGTTCCCAACCGGCACCAAAAGTAACTCCACCGCCAGTATTAAGATCAACTCCGGGGGCTGGGACATGTTCACAGGCCGGGACTTCTGCAAAGGGCACAGTCAAAGGAAAGGGGATAGCCCTAACCCCCTTCGCGCAGCAGACTCCCATACAAGAATAGATTCAGTAATCTATGGCGGCCTCCCAACAAATGAGGGAGCAACTATTGACAAAGCTGGCCACTCCCTCGCTTATGTCCGGGCCAATTCGTCCCCCTTCCTCCCCGTTGCTGGCAGCAATAATGATGAAGGCGACCGGGGTTGACCCCATGGAGGCAGCAGCAATTGCCGATGCGGGACCGCCTCTAATCACCTGGAGGAAAAGAAAGCATATCAAACAACCAAAGGCAGAATTGGCGCCAGGGGCATCCCTCCCCAAAGAGGTAGAGATCCTCTCTTCAAGTTCCCCAGAATTGGAGAAAGAGGCAGAACAAATAGAGGACCCAGCCAGTCCCCCTCCTGAAGAAGAGTTTGATCTATTTTCAACCGATGAATTTGGAAACTTGCAAGGAGGTGACACACAAGCAGGGACGGAGGTCCCGGAGAAAGAACAAGAGGCTGTGGATCTCCGGGACCCAGAAGAAGAAGTTGCAGAACAGGAAGAGAAGCAAACAGAAGAGTAAATACCAGAGATTGTCTCTAGGGCTCAGGTAGCACAAGGTCCGGGAGTGGACCAACAGAAATTAATTGAACATAAGGCATCAGCTGGGGAACCCAGACCTGGGTCTTCGGGAGCAACTGTAACCCCAACCGCCGTGTTCCAAGGGCCACTCCCGGGGGTGACCTTCGGGAAGATAATTACATTGGCCCAAACTTTAAATCTTGGCCCGATACCTCCCCTATTGCCAACAGATGAGGAAGAACAACTTGAAGAGGTAATCCTTGAAGAAGCCAACCAGGGTCCAGATTCACCGATCGACATCTGGGACCAGGCCGAAGATATAGAGATTGAGGATGTCGCCGAAGAGGAAGTGTCGGCAGAAAAGGAGATAGAGGAGGTGCATGTTGAAAAGGAGCGACCACCACCAGACACTGGGAGAGCATCTAAAGAATAGACTCTGGTAGGAAGGCCACCTCTCCCACCTCCGTGGCTGGTAGAAAGAAAGAAAAGAAAAGCCCCATCTACTCCAACAGTCCCCATCTCTCTGGCTGAAATGATGGCCTTGGCTCAGGCCCCGCCGAAGGCGAAGAAGGCCCAGACAGTTCACACATTACGAACTGGGCCGGATGGAGAAACAGGTGCAGTAGTGGCAACGCCTCCCCCAGATGCTGATGAATTGACTGCAGACCCCGCAGACTATACTATCACAGAGGTACACTTGGGAAAAAGAGGAAAGCAGGGCGAAGTAGACCTACTGAAGGAAGCAGCAAGGGCAGTGGAGGCCCGATACGAGAAAGAGGCCCAGAGGCTCAAAGTAGAAAAGGAGAAGAACGCCAACCTTATTGGGTTGCTAATTGAGCTGGCCAAGCCCATCAGCGCCGTCCCTCCACAGGCCTCCACCTCAGAAGAGTTACCGCAGAGCGACATAGACTCCCTACGAGTAATGAAAAAGAAGGCTCATGCAGTTGATGAATGGGTCATTCTGCAGATAGGAAACATCCAGCATTTCCTAGCATCCACTCTTCCAGATTTATATACAGCCCGGTAGGTTATTCGCCAGGCAGAAGCACTAACTGAGTAGTGGGAGAGTGATGCTTAGAATTACCAGGTGTGGAAGACAGAGCTCGAAGAGCTCCTCACCCTAGGAGAAGATATAATTTCTGAATCCAGAATTCTGGGTGAGGAATCATTTGATTTCGTAAGGACTCAGCACTCCAGACTGGACCTCACATTAGAGGTAACCAAGCAACTAGTAGAGTCCTTACAAGAAAAGGTGAACAAAGTAAAGTATTCTTTTAATTTATGTAAATCTTTTGTAATAAAGGCTTTTGGGATGGATCCCTTTAGCACAGATACTTATACTCCCGAGGAGTCAGTTTTGGGAGGTTTTGATGAAATGATAAACTCCCGGTATCAATCTCTGGAAGGAATAGATGGGGCCAAAATGGTAAAGTTGACCAAGGTGGTGCTCAAGGGCCATGACGCCGCGAAGATGGCAGATGAGTTCAAGAGTAATGTTCCAGAACTGGGGGAACAAGTTGAAATGACCAGGTTTAGAAGAGCCAGTCTGAAGAAGATTGATGAAGATGGCATTTTCCACCTCCTTCAGGCCTTTGGCAATAATAAACAACCTTGAGTTTCTCCGGGGGCCGGGGAAACTTGGGCATTCAGTATTTTTTTATTCTTTTGGAGACGTAAGTTCCTGGATCCCGGAGTCCCAGATCCAAAGTTTTGTATTCTTTGAAGTGACCTGCGTCCTGGTCCCCGAGGCCGACCAGTCACTTTCAGAAGCGGTTAATAAAAACTGTCAGAGGGTAGTTGGACACATTAAGAGGCATTGGCTCGACAGTTGATTTCTGATGGCGGTATTCTTGAGGCGCCGTTTAGGGGTACCTGACATATTGGAGACAGGGCACCGCATTTCCTATTTATGAGGCATGTAGCCTCGATCCCCGGGGGACCTACTTTCTTCCTTCTCCTCTCTGGATCTCTTCTTGAGACCGATTCTTCCAATGTATATTCTTATTATATTCTTCTAACATGACAGACCTATTCCGTCTCTAGGTCTTTTGTAGGATGGCGCAGGTAGTACCGGCCCCCAGATATTGTATTTTATTCAAGTGCAGTAAAATAGGGTTAGGGTTAAAGAGTTGTATAAATAGGCAAATCGGCCGATTTCCAAGGGTCAGAAAAATTAATGATTTTGTTGTCCATAGCAATAGCAAGAGTATTTTCTGAATTTCAGTTGCAGAGCTCAATGCTCCTTTGGTCCATTCTTGTTAGTTGAAAGCTCCCTTGGAGCCATTATTGTACCACGCACCAATGATTGCTGGATAAATATTAATGAAGAAGGAAGGATTCATGGCAATGTTGTTGTTATCATCCCTGCTTCTGAGTTAATGGTATTTCATGTTTTAATGTTCTGTATGTCCTTTTCTCTGAATGTGTTAAAGTAGATTAACGACCTCTTTATTTTTGCTACTGATGAAATGCTAACTGATGGTTGTGTATTTCTTCGGTATTTAGTGTAGTCTTTCAGAGTATTGTTGATGTTCCGGACATTTTAACATGACTATAGTTAGATAAAAATGTTTCTAACCCTGCAGTATCTTTTTTTCTTTATTTGCTAAGTGTAGATTGCTCCGGGAAATCCCTTACCGAATTGAATCTTCGGGAGAAACGAGTTGAAGTAACTAGCTATTCCCCTCGAAAACAATCACCTCTCCCAACCGAGCCCTGCACCGTCGTGACCCGACACCCAGGTGCTTGAAGGCCTAGAGAATTTTATTTCCCCGAACAACCTTTACAGGCGGAGTTGGCCGATTTCTCTGGAACCCGGTGACAACTTATGACTGTTGGCGGACCCGGTCAGCAAAACTCCGTCAACAGAAACTGGCGCTAGAAGGAGGGCATGAACTCGTCCCCTCCCAGAGATTTTGATTTTACACCTCCCAAGGGTTCCCCGAGTTGTAGTTTTAGGAAATAAGCCTTTAGTGGGATTGGGTCCTTTTCCCCAGCAAAATTTGAAAGAATCCTTAGGTCTGCTCCCAATCCTAGAAGGTTTGTCAAACTCGAGCCCCCTGCTCGAAAGAAGTGGACATCGAAAGTCCTCCCAGCCACCGCTGTCAGGGGATCTACCATACTCTTGAATACTCAGGCTCCCCAGACGATCCCGAGAATCGGTACCCAAACTACCCAACACACAGTTCCCCCAATGGCTGCATACTTCAGAAACACTGGGTCCCCAATGGGCACTTTTTTGGGCGCAATTAATGATTTACCTTCTCACCCAGAGAAATCTTGCCCGCGATATGAGCACTTAGGCTCATGGATCGCAGAGGAACATTTACAGGCATACAAAGATGCCATTAATCGACTCCGGATCCAACATGAAGATGTTGTGACCCGCATGTTTCCCTTGTCTCTAGGACAAAGCGAGTTGAACTGGTACCTTAACCTTCCTGCCAACTCTATAAACACTTGGCAGGATATGGAGGATGCCTTCTTGGCTGCCTTCCGCATGCATGTGGACCCAGCCTGGTCCCATAGCCAGTTCATCTCCATTAGGAAGGAACCCAACGAACCCCTTGCAGCATTTAACCATAGGTTCCAGCGTGCCCTGAAGAGGTGCACAGGCCCTTTTTTCCCATCGCCAGACGTCACTATACAGACCTATCTCAACGCGATGGACCCTTTCGTTGCCACCCTCCTTTGGAGAACAACTGCCCCGGGCAACCAGGATACATTGGCAAAAGTCTACAACCTAGCCCTAGAGCTATCCCGTGGCCTCAATAAAACCCCGGGCGGGATTGGACAGAACACGCCTTTCAACATGATCCCTGGTGGTACTACTTACGCCAGGGGTTACAATCCCAGTTTGGCAATAGGTGCCCCCTCAATGGCGGTGAATCCTCCGCCACCGGTGATAGACCAACAGGCACAATATGTTTATCCAGCCCAGACCCAGATAACACTGGGTCCAGAAGTTTTCACGTGGAACCAGCCGCAGCAGACGCAACAGACTCAGACACAACCGTCCAGAGTGCCCTTCTTCCAGTCGTCCGCGGCTGGAGGATTGCCGCCCTCGACTCCAGTTAACTTTGCTGCCTTCCCGGGAAGCCAACAACAATAACAGCCGTCACACTATGACGCTAACACCTAGTTGACCACCGAGGTTGAGTCCCTCTGGCGAATGTTATCCACCTTGAATATGGACATGGGTCAACTGAAGGCAGGATCCTACGCCCCCCAGAACTCAAATTCCCAGAGGGGAAACATCTTCTCTGGCCAACGAAACAACAATGTCGGAGGAAGAAACTTTAACAACGAGCCTAGGCCCAATCAATAATGAAACAATAACGTTAACACCGGAGGCCCGCCTCCGAACCAAAGTGCCAACCAGAACGGCACTGGACCATCCCATTTTACACTAGTTGCAGACTTCCAGCCCATGACTAACTGGTGTAGGCTACACGATACAGGTTCACACAATGAGGTGAATTGTGCCACCTTGAAGAAAGTAATAATGATCTCCCAGCTAGACAGGTAGCAATCGCATGATACCGCTCCTCCAGAGCCCCCTGTCCAAGAGAAAACCCACAGTGCCTTTACCTGTGACACCATCTTCTTCAAAACTTCCGGGGAAGATGAAGAAGAATCTGAACTACAGGGATTCTTTGATGAATCCATTCCACCTTTTGAGGCCAATGCTTTTACCAACCCGCGGACTACATATAATACTCAAAGTCAGGCTGGTAAAGGACCAGTTCACATGCCCGTACCTCCTACCAAAGATACTCCTCCTCCCCGAAACAACGCCACTAACCGACCTGTCCCTTCAAAAGGTCCTAGCCCTAACCAAGCAAAAGACCTCACCGAGGAAAATCACCGTTCCCAGGAGGGAGATTCGATATTACGAAGGCATTAGAACAAACCACCACCTCCATGACCTTGATGAAGGTTCTATTAAATTTCCCTGAGCAGAAGAAGTCTCTTCTGAAGCTCTTAGGAAACCCGGAAGTCGTTAGTCGCCCACCCAAGACCGTCTCCTTTGAAGATGCTAACGCGGCCGTCTTCCAGGGAAATAATGAGGATCCTCCCTTCCTACTAGGCCTGAACATTTATGGCAAAAATATACACAACTGCCTAGTAGATTCTGGAGCTTCAGGTAATATCATGCCTTTATCCATTTGTCAGAAGCTCGAACTCCACCCCACCCCATCTAACAGCGCAGTAATCCAGCTGGATAAGACTGCTGTGAAAATGGTAGGGGAATTGAAGAACGTTCGAATACACCTTATCCAGGACCCCAGGATAGCCAGTATCATCGACATCCAAGTGGTGGACATCCCAGAGACTTACGGGATGTTATTAAGTGGGAATTGGTCTAAGTCCTTAAATGGATACTTTTTGACCGACTTCACCCACTTATGGCTTCCGTGGGAAGGAGAATCCAATCAGATCCGGGTCGAAAGTGAGCCCCAGATGAAACAAGCCCTTACCGAGGTTGGGAAGGTCAATGAAGTCCTTTTCTCCAAGTTTTCTCTGGGGGTGTACCACCCTCTCAAAATCTTAACATTTGATTTCATCCCCGGAGAGGATCCCATCATGCTGTAAAGAGCGCAGGACTTAGAAGAAAAGGTGAGAGTTGAAGTTAACTCTCAGGGCCCTAAGGCGACCCTTGCCACACTCTTGCCTGGCATGTGGTGCCGGGTACACTACCAGAAACATCTGGAACTTGAGTGTGAACCATGCCTATCCATCGCTACCCGACAACTTGATATCCTCCAGGGTGAACATACAACCGATTCCCCGGGACCCAGTACTTCTTCAGGATGCGCTCCTTTGGTACCATCCACCCAGGAATCGCAAATAAAAATGCCTCCCAGGATAAATCCCACTCTCACGCCGGTGGTCCGGGAGAAAATGCCCACGTCTCTCGGTGGTTATCCGCAGGAAACTCCCCGTCCCTAGCCCCAGATTACAAACAATGACTTATGGACCCTGAAGTTTGACAGGTCCCGATCCAAACAAGGCTGTGGGGCCGGAGTAGAATTAATCAACCCGTGAGGGAAGTCCTTCCTCACTTCCTATAGGCTACAGTTTAACTATACGAACAATGTCAGGGAGTACGAGGCCTTGGTCCTTAGACTCCTGTTCGCGCTAAGGAAAGGGATCACCCGCCTTCGGGCTCTGGGTGATTCAGAGTTGGTTGTTAAACAAGTCCAGAGTCAATACATATGTCATGAAAAAAGGTTGGCCGCATACCGTAACCGGGCTTGGGGCCTTATTATGGATTTTGATGCCTTTGGCATTGATCTCATTCCTTAACGCCGGAACTACGTCCCGGATGCCCTAGCTGTTTCTGCCAGCACACTTGAGCCAATGGCCAGCTCTCGACTCCGGAAATTTTTAGTTGAAATGGTCCCCACCCCCTCCATCCCAGATAATGTCACCCACTTTTAGGTTTTTGAGGATGACCAACATATCTTGGCCTTCATGGCAAATGTTGGTGTCTTTGAAGACTAGATAGTGGAAGAACGAGACCACGATGACACTGGACAAGGCAGTGAAGATGATGGGATCATGGACTTGACCACCAACACCATCCCTAAGGGGATGGTTGCTTTAGAATGAATCTTTGACTTGGACCCTCAGGCCCGTGAGAAGGTGTCATCCTCCCCCGAGGGAGGAAAGTTTGAAAAGGTTAACATCGGGCAGCCCGATGAAGAAAAGATTATCCACATTGGTACCTCCTGCTCCCCTGAGGAAAAGGAGAAGATTCTCATAGTTCTCTGAGAATACATTGACGTGATTGCCTGGGGTTATGAAGACTTGAAGATGTATGACACATCCATCATGACCCATACCATTCCCTTGAAACCAGATGCTAAGCCTTTTTGGCAAAAACAAAGACCAGTCAACCCCCTGATAGAGCCTCTGATTCACCAAGAGGTGGAAAAACTGCTGTCAGCTTAGATTATTTTTCTGATCCGACACACTACGTGGGTTTCTAACCTGGTCCCTGTGCGAAAAAAAATGGTGAGATCCACCTTTGCATGGATTTCCAAAATTTGAAAAAGGCTTCCAAGAAAGATAATCACCCTCTCCCCTCATTGGACGAGGTGTTGCAAATAGTGAATGGATCTCAGATGATGTCTTTCTTGGATGGATACTCTGGATACAACCAGGTCATGGTCAAATATGAGGATAAAGAGAAAACAATGTTTACCACTAAGTGGGGAATGTTTGCATATAGGAGAATGCCCTTCGGCTTGATCAATGCGGGGGCTACATTTCAGAAGGCCATGGACATCGCGTTCGAAGGCCTTGTAAACCGATGCATAATAATCTACATGGATGATTTGACCATCTTCTCCTGGGATAGGCGTGATCATCCCGCCCACCTAGTTCAGATCTGCGAGAGGTGTCACCGGTATGGAATATCCCTCAACCCCAAGAAGTGCATATTCGGGGTCACCGAGGGGAAATTTCTCGGGCATATTGTCTCTGAGAAGGGTATATCCATAGATCCTGATAGAGTGGAAGCATTGCTGAACTTACAGATGCCTGGCAGCAAAAAAGAAATGCGATCCTTCTTTGGAAAAATCAACTTTGTACGACGATTCATCACAAGATTCACAGAAATAGTTAAACCACTTAACGAAATGATGAAAAAGGATACCAAAATTGAGTGGAGTCCTGAAGCAAAGCGAGCGTTTGCCCAGATTAAATAGACCATAACGGAGGCTCCCGTCCTAGCTAGTCTGGACTACTCCCTCCCGTTTTACATTTACTCATTTACTTCGCCGCATTCTATTGCGGCAGTGTTGACCCAAAAGGTTGAAGGGGAAGAGCGACCAATATCTTTCATGAGTTCTCCCTTTAAGAACACTGAGGTCCGGTACCCACCACTAGAGAAATAGGCCTTTGCTCTAGTTCGCGCCGTGAAGAAATTCTGGCATTATATTCTGTGGAGCAAAGTATACGCTATCCTTTCGGACCAGGCCATCAAATCTCTACTGATGCAGAGTGAATTGGGTGAGAGATGGGGGAAATGGATGGCCATCCTCTAGGAATATGACTTAGAGATGCAGCCCATGAAAATAGTCTGAGGCCAAGGACTAAGTTGAGCAATGGCAGAAGAGACTCCCCACATAGAATGCCAGACTTATACAGTGGAGTCCATTACCCAGGATCCATGGTATACCGATCTGGTGTATTTATTGCTAAACAACAAGTGCCCGGAGGGGTTACCTCCCCACAAGCACCGCGCCTTGTGGATGAAAAGCGCCCATTTCATGATCAAAAACTCTGCACTTTATCGTCAAAACTACGAGGGAGTGTACGTCCGGTGCATCAACAAAGACCAAGCTGTGAAAATAATTGATGAATTCCATGGACAGTTTGGAATGGGGCATGGTTCAGCTGACGCCACTGCCCATCAGATCCTCCAGGCCGGATACTATTGGCCCTGTATCTTCAAAGACGTCTATGCTCATGTTAGGAAATGCCATACCTATCAAACTGTAGCACATCGCGAGTGTAACCCAGCCATGCCTCTGCAACCGGTCTATGAGGCTAGGCCTTTTTCCCAGTGGGCATTTGACTTTATCGGAGAAATCAACCCCAACTCGTTTGCCAACCACCAATATATCCTTACTGCTACTGATTATTGTACTCGGTGGTCTGAAGCTATACCTTGCAAAAACAACACGACAGACGTAGTTATTAAATTCTTGGAAGAAAACATCATCACGAGATTTAGAATTCCTTTCACTTTAGTATGTGACAATGGTCCGGCATTTTCTTCTGCACAATTACTCGAATGGACCTACAATTGCAAGATCACACTGAAGTTCTCCAGCAACTATTACCCCCAGGGAAATAGTGTTGCTGAATCAACGAACAAAAATCTACTTGAGGTGATCAAACATTTGCTAGAACAAAATCCCTGAGATTGGCATCAAAAGTTGAAATTTGCCCTTTGGGCAGATCGTATTCGCATCAAGGCCGCCCTGGGGACATCCCCATTTCACTTGGTTTATGGCCAGAACCCGGTATTTCCAGTTAACTTACAAATCCTAGTTCTACATTTTATGCAGGAATTCAACAACAGGGACAACATTGTGGAGGTTCGACTCTTAAACCTGGTGAGAATGGAAGAACAGCGAGACGCGGCACTTGAACATTTCGCGTGTCATCAAGCAGTGGTAAAATGATGGTTCGACAGAAGAGCCCAATACAAGGATTTTCAGATCTCGGATCTGGTCCTGTTGTGGGACAAGGCTCGGGAAAAGAAAGGAAAGCACACCAAATTCCAACGACTCTGACTCTGACCATACCTAATTTCAGAAATCTGCGGGGCCAACACTTACCGCCTCAACACCTTGACTGGAGAACCTATTGCATTGCCCGTTAATGGACAGTTTCTCAAATACTACTTTGAGTAGGGGTAAGTTTGTCCAAAGTTGTATTATATGTAAATGTCTGCTTGTAAATATTCCCCCCTGGGTGCCTCGCTGCGAGGTGCCCTGCCTTGTAAATAGTTTTGTTGGCTGTCCTCCGGGGCAGTCCCCCTTTTCCCTTCTGGTTTTGTTGTCTTTGTTTTTTTTCTTTTGGTTTCTTCTGGTGCCGGCGTTTTGCTCCATCTTGCAAAAATTGGAATGCTTCGCATAACCTTGGCCTCTGGTGTAATGCCTCTGGCATGGTGAACCGTGGAATCTATCTTTAGCACTGTGGAATCTGCCCGGTCTACGGGTTTGATTGACGGATCATGGCACATTTTTGGAAGCAATCTCCATCAGGGGTTGTCTCCGGGAGTCTGGCAATCAGTGAATAATAATAATATAAAGAACAAGTAATCGGACACACCAGGGGTAGATCGGTCATGCTAATTGGTTGACCCACGTCTGAAAACATAATGAAATTCTTCTCGGGTCCAGAGTTTTATCCTCTTTAAATATCTAAATATGGGTGGATAGGTGAAAGAAGTACCGCCATTTGAATTTAGCTAAGCTTAGGCTCAATGGTGAAAGAAGTACCACCTTCCCCACCTGGAAACAAATGAAATAATAATGGAAGCGGGATGAAACTTCAGTCTCCGGGGGAAACAAGCAAATTGATGACTGGTTCGATGTGATTAGTACCTCTTTTCTATTCCCCCCCAGAGGTCATCAGCTTGATTTCTTTCCAAAGCACACACGACACCACTGATGAAAGTCAACGGACTGACTCTTGTGTGGTTGGGTTCTCTCAGATATGTTGCTTCTGGCCTACCAAACACTTCGGCAAGCGGATTTATTCCAGTTGTGCTAACCAGAGATTCTATGGTTCTCAAATGCGCTAAGGCATTTGTCCCAGATAGTCACCATTTGTTATGCCCTGCATCCCCGTCCCTACATTTTGTGTACAAAATGTTGGGTCCCCC
>MU227026.1:1037254-1051516 GCA_018584345.1 Thuja plicata
CAAAATGTTGGGTCCCCCCCTTTTTTTTTTGTCTCGCTTTTGCTGCGGCTTTTGACTTGTCTTTCTTTTCCCCTTTCCCTTTTGCTTTCTTTCTCCGGGGTTTTCTCCCCCGGTGTGTTGTGTTCTTTGTTTAGTTTTCCCCTCCGGGATCCCGGATCCCGGAGGCTATTTTGGAAGCCAGACTCCGGACTCCGGGACTCTTTGCTATGATGTTCTTAAGTCTTAGGAATATCATCGTAAGGAATCCCCGGGCCCGGAGTCCGGAGGTTGAGCTTGACCTAAAATCTCCAGAAGGAGGAGGATTGCTTTTACTGTGGGTATAAATGGAACTTACCTGTCATTTTCACATTCACCGTGATTAAAACCTTCAAGCACTTAGAGAGAAATAGAGCGATTTTAAAGTGATTAGCAAAGCAGTTACAGAGAGATTTGTGATAGTCAGAGCTTAACACCTTCTACTGTTCTCAGACGTACGCTAGTGTTTCGTGGTGGTGACCTTGGAAGTCTAACGATTTGAGATATTGCAGAGTTCTCCTGGTAATATTTCCTTCCTCTGCCTTCTACGTTGTCAGGTTAGTTCTTCTGCTTCCCTCTTTGTTTTGCTTTCATTTTTCTGGTTTTCTGTGGGTTTGCTTGTTTTTATTTTCGTCTTGCTTTGTTTCTGTCATGTCTTGCCATTGTCCTCTGGTTTTTCCACCCGTTGGTGGGTTGGCTCTGCCAGAAGGTTGTCCGCCTTCTGTGCAGAAGTAAATACCTATAATTGGTCTGTAAATAGTTTGTAGATATCATGTACATGATGTAAATAATTGTATATATCCGCTTCTACTTTGTCTGGTTTTCCCGCGAGAGTTTTCCTATGTATTTATATTCATGTATATATGTACATATTCCTATAGATACCCCCTATATATCTCCTCCCTTCCATGTATATATCCCTCAACTCTATGTGTATCCTTCCAGGTGGCTCGACGAGCTGGTCGAGCTGCCCCTGCCTCTGGTTTTTGCCTTCAAGTTCACTTCGAGAAAGAAAACCACCTGTTTGAAACTCAGCTCGTGGCCGATTTCAAACTGGTAGTTTTCTCTCTCCTCCATCAAGGTTGTCAGAGCCTCATTTATGTCCCATGCGCGCAATCACTTCCAGCCAAGTGGGTTTCCCTTTTCGCGCGTTCAGTCAGTCGGTGCCGCTGTCAGTGCCATCACATCTATTCAATGCCAACCCACGTGGCGCCCACGTGGGCTCAACCACTTGCTCATTCATTCAATTTCATTAACGGTCATTTCTCTGGGCCTCAAGCCCCTTTCACTATCCCTCACCCTAAGTCTTCAGCAAGCGTGGTAAAATTTCTCAGACCCGGAGATATGTTGGAAACCCTAAGTTTAAGATATGTTTTGCTTTTTCAGATATCTTTGTGAAAAACTAACTTCTCAGGAAAAGAAAATGGTGCGGTGGTAAGAACTCCGGACCCTGGAGTAATTATTTTATTTTATTATAAAATATATTCTGACGGTCGCTTTGTCTCGCAGGTCCAAACTTCAATTTGCAACCATGTCTGAGGCATCCGCATCCTCTCCTCCCGGAAGCCCGGAATTGCTGACCACAACAGAGACCAGGGCAGTGGCAAAATCAAAGATGGAAAAGGCCCTGGCAAAGCTCCCCCTCACAATGAAATTTGTATAGGACAATGAGATCGTGGGCACAAAGGTCGAGTGCAAAGTGAAGCTGATGACCGACGCTAGTGTCAGGACTTGGGCAGAAATGCAGGCCCTAGTAAAAATAATGCACATCCAGCGGCAGGCTGGAGACCCACTTGCAATAAATATCAGAGGTTCCAAAATCCTCCAGGCAGCTTGTTTCCCATGCTCCATGCAGTCTCCAGAGCTTGTTCTAGCATTGGCGGCCAACTCTAACTCTTCTGTCCAGGCTGTTATGCTTGCAGCTGCTGAACCCACGGGGTTCCCCACCCCACTGGTGTCTCTGGACCCAGTCACTTTCCAAGTTGGCCTGGGCGTCCCACAATTTGATCGGGCCACGGTGGTCACAAGGTTAGATGCCTGGAAATAATTCGCCGAGCTGGAGGATGCCTCTCGGGCGTATATAAATGCCAACTGGCTCAAAGTCCCGAAGAGGGACCCCAAGAGAATGAAGATTGATATCCCCCACTCTGAATTCAAAGAGAGCATCCAGATGGGGATGATAGCATTGGCCCGAGTATTTGGGCAACCCTCTGCCTAAGAATTTACAAAGTGGATGTACTATTTCCTACTGGGCATCTCCACTAAGGGAGAGTTCTTCGACTGGGCTACTATTATCTCCAACCACGTCGACTCCCAGTTCCGGCAGCTGAATGAGAACAAGAAGTTCTACATGACTTCTTATGTTTTCTGGGCCTTGGCTTAGCAGAGGCCCCGCTCCAACGGCCTACTGACAGACGGCGTCCTTGAATTTGGTCCAGGACAAAAAGCACCTTGGGACCATTGCCCACAGATCCAATGGGAGGCCAGCTTCCCTAGTTACTGCCGGGTAAACAATTGTTTCGTTTACTATCATCTGCTGACGCCCACCCGGGATGCCGGATACCACCTATCTACTGAGGTGATGAAATTGGTAAGTAATTATGGGCATTACTACATTCAGTTCCAGCAGCATACCTACATTAGGGTCACCGGCTTCTCCGAGAAACCCTACTTGTTGCCCAGACACTGCGGGGACAAGATCGTGCTGCTGGAATATTGCAGACAAATGATGGAGCTGCATACCTTCTTGGCCCACAAGAAGGTCCCCAATGTTTCATTCCCAATCTCCTGTGGGAACTATACCTGTAGTCTGGCCCCCGCAAAGGAGGCAGATAATGAGCTTAAATGTTACAACTTGCAGGAATTTTATCTGGCGCGGAAAAACTTTGATCTGCATGGCCGAATTGCAACAGCACTACCCCGGGCTTCAGAGCCCCACCAAGCACACATGGAAGACTTCTGGGTGGATCACCAGGATGATGTGGATGTGCGCAGCTAGCATTATGACTGAATGATGGCTGGAATGATGTAGGAGCTAAAGCTCCAGAGATTCCCGGAGGGCTTTTCTGACACCACCCCTGCCACAGATCCCCAGTACTGGGAAAAGGAGATTGACAAATTGGCACTGCCTACGATAAATTGGGCCACCCAAGAAGATCACACAATTGAGGACTTCACTCAAGAAATTGTCGAGCGAATTCATACATATTTCAAGCGGGTGTGCCCCGAGAGTGCACGCCTGGGTTCCCGACCGGCACCAAAAGTAACTCCACCACCGGTAGTAAGATCGACTCCGGGGGCCGGGACATCTTCACAGGCTGGGACTTCTACAAAGGGCGCAGTCAAAGGAAAGGGGATAGCCCTAACTCCCTCTGCGCAGTAGACTCCCATACAAGAACAGATTCAACAATCTATGGCTGCCTCCCAACAAATGAGGGAGCAACTATTGACAAAGCTGGCCACTCCCCCACTTATGTTCAGGCCAATTCGTCCCCCTTCCTCCCTGTCACTGGTAGCCCTAATGATGAAAGCGACTGGGGTTGACCCCACGGAGGCAGCAGCAATTGCCAATGCGGGACCGCCTCTAATCACCCGGAGGAAAAGAAAGCATATCAAACAGCCAAAGGCAGAATCGGCGCCAGGGGCATCCCTCCCCAAAGAGGTGGAGATCCTCTCTTCCAGTTCCCCGAAACCGGAGAAAGAGGCAGAACAAATAGAGGACCCAGCCAGTCCCCCTCCTGAAGAAGAGTTTGATCTATTTGCAACTGTTGAATTCAGAAACTTGCAAGGAGGCGACACACAAGCAGGGATGGAGGTCCCGGAGAAAGAACAAGAGGCTATGGATCTCCGAGACACAGAAGAATAATCTACGGAACAGGAAGAGCAGCAAACAAAAGAGCAAAGACTGGAGATTGTCTCTAGGGCTTAGGTAGCACAAGGTTCAGGAGTGGACCAACAGCAAGTAATTAAACATAAGGCATCGGCTGGGGAACCCGGACCTGGGTCTTCGGGAGCAATCGTAACCCCAACCGCCATGTTCCATGGGCCACTCCCAGGGCTGACCTTCGGGTAGATAATTACAGCAGCCCAAACTTTAAATCTTGGCCCGATACCTCCCCTATTGCCAACGTATGAGGAAGAAGAACAATTTGAAGAGGTAATCCTTGAAGAAGCCCACCAGGGTCCAGATTCACCGATCGACATCCGAGACCAGGCCGAAGATATAGAGATTGAGGATGTCACCGAAGAGGAAGTGCCGGCAGAAAAGGAGATAGAGGAGGTGCATGTTGAAAAGGAGCGACCACCACCGGACACTGGGAGAGCATCTGAAGAACAGACTCTGGTAGGAAGGCCACCTCTCACACATTACGAACTGGGTCGGGCGGAGAAATAGTTGCAGTAGTGGCAACGCCTCCCCCAGATGTCGATGAAGCAACTGCAGACCCCGCAGACTATAATATCGTAGAGGTACACTTGGGAAAAAGAGGAAAGCAGGGCGAAGTAGACCTGCTGAAGGAAGTAGCAAGGGCAGTGGAGGCCCGATATGAGAAAGAGGCCCAGAGGCTCAAAGCAGAAAAGGAGAAGAACGCCAACCTTATTGGGTTGCTAACTGAGCTGGCCAAGCCCATCAGTGTCGTCCCTCCACAGGCCTCCACCTCAGAAGAGTTACCATAGAGCGACATAGAATCCCTATGAGTAATGAAAAAGAAGGCTCAAGCAGTTGATGAATGGGTCATTCTGCAGATAGGAAACATCCGGTGTTTCCTAGCATCCACTCTTCCAGATTTATATATAGCCCGGCAGGTTATTCGCCAGGAAGAAGCACTAACTGAGCAGTGGGAGAGTGATGCTGAGAATCACTAGGCATGGAAGGCAGAGCTTGAAGAGCTCCTCACCCTGGGAGAAGATATAATTTCTGAATCCAAAATTTTGGGTGAGGAATCATTTGATTTCGTAAGGACTCATCACTCCAGATTGGACCTCACATTGGAGGTAACCAAGCAACTAGTAGAGTCCTTACAAGAAAAGGTGAACAAAGTAAAGTATTCTTTTAATTTATGTAAATATTTTGTAATAAAGGCTTCCGGGATGGATCCCTTTAGCGCAGATACTTATACTCCCAAGGAGTCAGTTTTGGGAGGTTTTGATGAAATGATAAACTCCCAGTATCAATCTCCGGAAGGAATAGATGGGGCCAAAATGGTAAAGTTGACCAAGGTGGTGCTCAAGGGCCATGATGCCGCGAAGATGGCAGATGAGTTCAGGAGTAATGTTCCAGAACTGGGGGAACAAGTTGAAATGACCAGGTTTAGAAGAGCCAGTCTGAAGAAGATTGATGAAGACAGCATTTTCCGCCTCCTTCAGGCCTTTGGCGATAATAAACAGCCTTGAGTTTCTCCGGGGGCTGAGGAAACTTGGGCATTCAGTATTTTTTTATTCTTTTGGGGAAGTAAGTTCCCGGATCCCGGAGTCCCGGATCCAAAGTTTTGTATTCTTTGAAGTGACCTGCGTCCCGGTCCCCGAGGCAGACCAGTCACTTTTAGAAGTGGTTAATAAAAACTGTCAGAGGGTAGTTGGACACATTAAGAGGCATTGGCTCGGCAGTTGATTTCTAATAGCGGTATTCTCGAGGCGCCGTTTAGGGGTACCTGACACATTGGAGACAGGGTGCTGCATTTCCCATTTATGAGGCATGTAGCCTCAATCCCCGGGGGACCTACTTTCTTCCTTCTCCTCTCTGGCTCTCTTCTCGAGACCGATTCTTCCAATGTATATTCTTATTGTATTCTTCTGACATGACAGACCTATTCCCTCTCTAGGTCTTTTGTAGGATGGCGCAGGTAGTACCGGCCCCCAGATATTGTATTTTATTCAAGTGCAGTAAAATAGGGTTAGGGTTAAAGAGTTGTATAAATAGGCAAATCAGCCCATTTCCAAGGGTTGGCAAAATTGATGATTTTGTTGTCCATAGCAATAGCAAGAGTATTTTCTGAGTTTTAGTTGCAGAGCTCAATGCTCCTTTGGTCTGTTCTTGTTAGTTGAAAGCTCCCTTGGAGCCATTATTGTACCACACACCAGTGATTGCTGGATAAATATTAATGAAGAAGGAAGGATTCATGGCAATGCTGTTGTTATCATCCCTGCTTCTGAGTTAATGGTATTTCATGTTTTAACGTTCTGTATGTCCTTTTCTCTGAATGTGTTAAAGTAGATTAACGACCTTTTTATTTTCGCTACTGATGAAATGCTAACTGATGGTTGTGTATTTCTTCGGTATTTAGTGTAGTCTTTCAGAGTATTGTTGATGTTTTAGACATTTTAACATGACTATAGTTAGATAAAAATATTTATAACCCTGCAGGATCTTTTTTTGCTTTATTTGCTAAGTGTAGATTGCTCCAAAAAATCCCTTACCGAATTGAATCTCCGGGAGAAACAAGTTGAAGTAACCAGCTATCCCCCTCAAAAACAGTCACCTCTCCCAACTGAGCCCCGCACCGTCGTGACCCGACACCCAGGTGCTTGAAGGCCCGGAGAATTTTATTTCCCTGGACAACCTTTACAGTCGGAGTTGGCCAATTTCTATGGAACCCGGTGACAACTTATGACTGTTGGTGGACCCGATCAGCGAAACCCCTTCAACAAATTCGAAGTCATTGTCAACACATCAACGATTTTTCTGACATTAGTTTTTTAAGTGTAACTGACACAAGGCAAAAAAATGGGGAGGAATAAGCAATGATGAGAATTATAAAACTCAAAGAACAAAGACAATGAGGAGGAATAAAAATAGTACATGTATTACTCCCATTTCACATCAAATATTTTCAAATTATACCCTACCATATCATTCATCACTATAACAAGATCACAACAAACTAAACAATTACTAAATAAACATGCAAAAACATCTGATCAAATTATAAATTAAAAAAACAAATCTTCTTTTAAACTAACCTAGAACATGCTCAAAGAAGATTGTGTAGATTTTTTTATTAAGTTATTTAGATATTTTTGAAAATGTTTTTCTTGCTTTATGCTTATTCCATTGTTTGTATGTAACTGAACAACACACACGGATTAAGCTAAGCATATAATATTTTTTAATGGTTAACTGTAAGCTACTTAATATTATTTACACTTCTTTAGGCAATTAGGTTTAAATGCCCAACCATAAATTTCTTGTGTAGAAATTTTCAGTCTGTTTAAGTGTTTTACAAAAAGGGTGATAAATCCTTTTGAATCACTCTTGCACTCATATCTGAAGCTTAATTGCCTATGGTTTGATCTTTGGGCTGGTTGAGTCTATTGTAGGTTCTCACTTTATCTCCAGGGAGGTCATGGTCTGGTTGTTTTCCATTGGCAAGTATTGGAACTTGGACCTCCCTAAATCTAGTCAGCCTTATTTAGCCATCTCTAATAGGTTTGATTTTTAAATTTCTATTGCATCCAACCTTTTTTGTCTATATCAAAAAACTGACAAAAGATTTGGTAACTTGCACTAGGTTGTTGATGCCTATTTGTTGAAGAAATACTGCCATGGATGATTAACTTGTGATAGTAAATGATTTATGTTTGGATCAAGATGGGTACAAAAGATAATTTAGCATACCTCTTCTACCAATTTAAAACAACTATTTAGGATTTCAAATTGGCTTGGAAGAATTTCATGGAAAAGATAATCAATTGATTGGATTGTAATCAAATTTACTCTAGCCTGTATCAAGAATTCATTTGCTCAAGTTTGGAATTACAAATATATGCACGTTTATTTATTTTATGTCAGATCATCTTCTAGTTGAGGATATCAAATGGGTTAAACATTGTGATGGTTTTATGGAAGCTTAAATTCACCTCTACATGTTGTTCAGATGAAGTTTAACATTTCAGCACATATAAATAGGATATGTGTCGAATTGGTTCTTCACTCTTTTTTTTATTATAGCATAATCATTTTGATTTTCTTAGTTTGAATTATGTAGAGCGCAATGTTGTGGCAATCAATTTTCAACCCTTTTCTATATGTTTATTTCATTCACAGGACATGCCAGTGGTCTAAGCACACAACTTCATACATTGTTATGTTATTTTTGAATATTTTTCCATTGTTTGTGTCATATATTTTTAACTTCATTGAAAAATAGAGGAAAAAAGCAACACATTTAGAATCTAAAACATTTCATATCATTTTTTTCATCAAATGGTTCTAATTTGCATTGCGGATTATTAATTTCTTAATTCAATTCTTCTTGGACCCAACATTATTACATATGGCATGCCGTCTTGCCAAAATATGGATGACTAATCGTTCAAAGAATATACATCTCTGCATGAAAGATGGACCCATTTGGTATTTTCCCATGTAGTTTGCATAGAATTGATAATGTAGAAGCAATTATGATAAAATTAGGACCTATGAACATACCACACGAGTTTGGCACTGTTCAACAATTCTATTTGTCAGTAATAACTAAGAGGGGGGGTGAATCAGTGGCCTCAAAAATTTATCCTTCAACTCAACCACCAATCAATAAATCTCAGATTATTATGTCCCTACAAGATACATGTCATGAAATACTAATAATGATTAACTGTCTGTTGGTTTTCTCTGTCAATCCTTATTCTTTCGTGATTACCGATAAGCGGTATAACTATTTACCAAAACTCAGTAAATAAGCAGAGTATACCAATCAATCCAGAGTTAGCTATGTAAGATGAAAGATAGTAAATAAATGAATCATATACACATAACACATGAATTTTAATGTAGAAACCCTATTAAGGGAAAAACCACTGGGACCGGTACCCCAAATTTTCACTCTTCTGAAGTGAGCCTTGTTAGGAGGCAACCCTGTTAAAGGTTACAAACACATTGTTAAGTGTGACCTTGTTAGAGGATTTTATACATAGAGGTTGTCACTTAGTATCGGGCATCTATTACTACCATCCTTGAATCAGCCTCCTTCTTAGACTGTCAATAGGTATCGGGCAAGTCCAATGCTACTTTCATGAATCAACCTTTTTGGCACTCCTTGAGATGTACCTCAATATATAGAAGACTGTTAAGTCCTACTCAATTAAGAGACTTGATGCTTCAAAGGTTAAACTGAAACACTATGACCTGTTCATATTGCAACTTGAAATGTAGATTTTTCAGATCTATTTAAGTACATTACCTCTCTAACCAATGTATCAATTAATCCTTGTGCTCCATATTTTTTGCTTTGTGATGTTGTGCTCACTGTTTGTCAGTGTCTGCATAATTCCTTAGCTCTTCCTTTAGCTTGTTTGATCAGCACTGCATGAAGTTGTTTGTCATCAATTTTTCTTCAGCATCCTCTTTTTATTCACTCCCCTTAATCCCATTCATAAATTAATTAAGCTTGTCTCATATATAGACATAATATTCATTATTTCTTGATTCTTAATTCTTGGTGTGATAAACAATCTAGCCAATTAGATTTAAAGCATAACTCCTGATTTGTCTCATAGATATATTCTTGCCAACTATACAAATCATCATTAAATCAATCACTTATCTTTGGTCAAATAAAACAAAGTAGACAACTAGTTAAGTCTATTTTTAGCTCTGTCAGCTAGATATTTTATCATTTTCTAAACTCTATGTTATGTTGGTCAACACTTCAGTTAGTCGTCAGTGACAACTGACTAATCCATTGGTGAGACTCTAGTTAGCTTTGTGATCTTCGTTTGTCGTGCATCATTGGAATTTTTCTCGTCGGGCATCACTGTGGTTTTGCTTCATCGGCCAACACTATGCTTCTAATCATCGGGTATCACTATGACTATTCTTCTTTGCTCTAACCATCAGTGTGCACTCCATCAGTGTTGTTTGTCACTTAGTGAATACTTGACTTTTATGCATTGTTGAAATCATAACTTGGTTCCTTTGATTCTCTGAAGTCTTTGGCATTATGTACATGACAATACAGATGATATCAAGTTGACATCAAAGACAATACAATCCATTAACTAATTTAATGACCTACATTATCTTTCAACTTAATATTATAAAACATTCAATCAGTTATATGTCATCAATCTCTCCCTTTGAAATTGATGGCAACATACTATATTATCACACTATACTATTTCTAATATAATATGAAATACAACAGTTGAGATTCATCAAACTACTAATCTTTTGTTATGTTAACCGATAAATGACTGACCATCGGTAAGCTCTATTTTAGCTTAGATTTGATTCTTGTAGCTCTTTGTCTTCTGATGTGTTGTGTTCTCTCCTTGTGTCAATTTCTCTCCCTTGACTGTTCTTCTCTTTTGATGTCTTTTCTCTTTTTAGAGTTGAATTTCTGAAATTCAACTCTAAACTCAATGGATTGTAGAAATTTGATCGATTTAAAGTCTTTTCTCTTGTCAGCAACTCTCCCTTTATATAATCTTTCCATACAATTTCTCTCCCTAAGGATATAATCTCTCCCTATTAGAGTAATGTGATAATGGATAATCTCTCTCCTTTTACAGAAGGATGTGATGATATGGATAATCTCTCTCCCTTTGACAATAATGCCAAACAATTATATCTCACAAATATCTAACATTAATGTCAAATAATTATTTCTCTCCATCCATAATATATTCCTTGAATTTTCCTTATCCATCAGTAATACAACAATATGCTATGGTGCTTAGTGCTAATATATACCTGTCTATATATAGATGTAGCCTTGAAGTTCATCTCTTTTCTTGCATCAACATTAATGATATTCTGATAATATGTAGGCTGATGTAGCCTTCTAGTCATCTTACTGACTAGTAGACAAGGGTTTAACCCCTAGTCTTTTTCTCAAGTAGTCAAAATGTATCATTGGGCAGTAGCTTGGTGAAGATATCAACTAATTGTTCTTTGGATTGCACATACTCAAGTATCACCTCTTTTTCTTAAACTTGTTCTCTCAAATAATGATACTTGATGGCAATGTGTTTAGTCTTATCATGCATGACTAGATTCTTGGAAATGTTTATTGCACTGGTGTTATCACAATAGATAATACTAGTTTTAGGATCTTCATATGCATACCTTCTAGTAACTATTTGATCCATGCAATATTTAAGCAATTTGCAGCAGCAACAACATACTTTGCTTCTATAGTAGACTGAGAGATGCATCCTTTCTTTTTTCTAATTCATGTGACAAGTCTGTCACCCATAAAGAATGCTCCTCCAGTTGTGCTCTTCCTGTCATCAAGATTTCCAGCCCAATCAACATCGGTAAACACCTTAAGTTCAAATTTGCCTTCTCTTCTATACCATAAGCCATATTCCTTAGTATTCTTCAGATATCTTAAAATTCTTTTCACAGAAGTCATATGTGATTCCCTGGGGTTAGCAAAAAATCTAGCAACAATTCCTACTGCATGTGCAATATATGGTCTAGTGTGTACAACATACATGAGTTTTCCAATCATTGATCTATATAAATTTTGATTTACCTCTGATGTCTTGTCCTCCTTTGTCAACTTACATCCAATAGCCATCAATGTTCCAACTAATTTGGAATCTTCCATCTTGAATATTTTCAGGACCTCTTTAATGTATTTGGACTGTGTAATGAAGATACCTTCACATTGTTGCATAATCTGTAGACCAAGAAAGAACTTGATCTCTCCAAACATAGACATCTCAAACTCTTTACTTATCTTATTAGAAAATTATTTGCATAGCATATCATTGCCTCCAAATATGATTTCATCAACAAATATTTCAAAAATCAAAGTGTTAGCATCAGTATCTTCCTTTAAATAAAGATTATTGTTTCACTAGTCCTTACAAATCCAATTCTTATAAGATAGCAATGAAGTCGTTCATACCAGGCTCTAGGAGCTCATTTCAACCCATACAAGGCTTTATGAAGTGTACATACCATGTTTCTCTTGTTTGGATCTACAAACCCTTTTGGTTGTTCAATGTAAACCTCTTCTTCAAGTATTCCATTCAGGGATGCAAACTTGACATCCATTTGATATACCTTGACTCCTTTGAATGCAGCATAAGCAAGTAGTATTCTTACACCTTCTAGCCTAGCAACGGGTGCAAAGGTTTCTCCATATTCAATACCTTCCTCTTGTGCATACCCCTTGCATACTATTCTTGCTTTGTTTCTTGTGACTTCTCCATTCTCATTCAGCTTGTTCCTGAATATCCATTTAGTACCAATGACATTCTTGTCATCTGGTCTTGGCACAAGTGACCATGTCTTTTTCTTCTCAATCTTCTCAATCTCATCATTCATAGCACTTATCCATTCTTCATTACCAAGTGCAGCATTGACAGATTTTGGCTCAAACTCACAAATTAAACAACTTGAGTTTAAAGACTTACTTCTTGTTCGTGTACCAGCTTTCTTATCTCCTATGATCTGGATCTTTGGATGGTTCCTTCTTACATATCTTGCAAGTGTGGGTATAGCTCTTTTTCTATCAGTTCGATCATTATTTTGTTCTTTATTATATTCTTAATCACCTTGCACATTATTTTGATCAATATCCTGACCGTCGGTATTTGTAGCCTGACCATCAGTTACAACATTATGTTGCTCTAGAATTAAGCATTTTTGCTCAGGCAGAGTGTTAGGTTCTTCACAGTATACAAACTTATTGTAGTCCTCTAGTTCTTTTGTGCTTTCCAACTCATTCTTTTCTACAAATTCATCTATCTTTACATTTGCACTTTCAACAATTTTGTTAGAGGCTTTAATAAGACATTTATAAGCCTTTCTTTTGGTGGAATACCCTAGAAAGATACCTTCATCACTCTTGGCATCAAGCTTTCCATTTCTATCATCCTTTAAGACATAACATTGACTACCAAATATTTTGAAGTAACTTACATTGGGTGTTTTACCATACCATAGCTCATGGGGTGTCTTCTTTGTGTCCTTTAATTGTACTTTGTTTAATGTGTAGACAACAGTACTAACAGCTTCCCTCCAGAAGATTTGGGTGATGCCTTTCTCTATCATCATTGTTCTAGGAAAATCAACTATGAATCTATTCCTCCTCTTAGCAATCCCATTTTGTTGTGGTTTTCTTGGTGTAGAAACCTATCTTTTTATACCATGCTCATTGCAGAAGTTAGTGAATTCATCTAATATAAACTCTCCTCCTCTATCTAATCTCAAGCATTTTAAATCCTTACCACTTTGTTTCTCTACCATAGCCTTATACCATTTAAACATCTTGAATGCTTTAGATTTATCTTTTAGAAACATAACTATCATCATTCTACAGTAATCATCAACAAAGAGAATAAAATATCTATCTCCATAATAACTCTTTGTCCTCATTGGTCCACATAAATTAGTATGGACTAATTCTAGAATATCATCAGATGTATGGATTTTTCTTTTGAAATTAGACTTTGTCATCTTACCTTTTTGACAATTCTTGCACATGATGTTATCGAGTTTTGACATCGTCGGTAAGCCTCTTACATTTCTCTTTCTACTTATTTTTATCATGTTATCAAAATTCACATGACACAATCTTTTGTGCCACAACCATATGTCTTTGTTTCTAGTTAGTAAGAAAGTGGTGTAAGTATCATTCAGATAGAATAAGTTACCTTTTGTCTATTCACCAGTACCAATCAATCTTTCTGATTCATTGAAGATCTTTGCCTTCTTATTCTCAAATGCTACTCTGTGACCTGAATTATTTAGCTGAGAAACACTCAACAAATTATAATTCAATCCTTTTATTGAATAAGCATTTTCACATTTAATCAGATTATTTAACATTATAATTCCTTTACCTTCAATTGGACAAGGTGTATCATTACCCATTCTTACTATACCACCATTATAATACTCAAAAGTGTTAAACTTTTCTTTGTCACCAATCATGTGATGAGTGTAGCCACTATCTATAATCTAGATGTCATTCTTGCTAACCTTAGATATGAGTACAGATTCTACATACCTTTCATCTTCATCTGAATCAACTTTCACAGCCACAAACACCATCTTGATGTATTCATCAGGTTCGGTGTTGTGTGTGTGTATTTGGGTACCTGTTAGATCAACACAAACACTTCAATAAATCGTTATATTAGCAACATGGGGTTAGTGAAAAACATGGAAAGCATGGGAAACCTGCTAAAATTGATCTATTGCCTTCTAACCTAAGAGGAGTGTGACCAACAACATATCAGCCCTCAGAATATGTTGGTGAATCAGTGACCAATACAACCTAGCATGAAGGATTT
>MU227026.1:1064771-1159874 GCA_018584345.1 Thuja plicata
TCTATGACTTGATTTGCTTATTCTCATAGAAGATTTAAATGCAGACTCTAAGTTTGGTAAGACACTATTATCAAATTTATTCATCTCAAATGAAATCAGTCTACCAATTAAGCTATCAAGAGTAACTGTATTTTTTTATACTACTCTCATTTTTTGAATGGTAAAAACTCTAATAGCATATACAGGAAATAAAGTTCTCAAGATTTTACTTACCACTGTCAATACTCCTGTGGGAAACACATATTCAATATCTAGGAATTGAGTAACATCATTACCAATACCTAATAAGTGGAGTCTTATCCTGCTTTTCCATGAATCAAAGTTGTCTTTGTTCAACTTGGGCACATCTTGTCTATTCATCTTGTGATCTTGACTTAGGTCTTGAAACCTTCCTTTCTAAGCACACAAGCTCTGATACCAATTGTTAGTAATAACTGAGAGGGGGGGTGAATCAGTAGCCTCAAAAATTTATCTGTCAACTCAACCACCAATCAATAAATCTTACATTATTATGTCCCTACAAGATGAATGCCATTAAATACTAATAATGATTAACTATATGTCAGTTTTCTCTGGCATTCCTTATTCTTTCTTGATTACCGGTAAGCAATATAACTATTTATCAAAACTCAGTAAATAAGCAGAGTATACTGATCAATTTAGAGTTACCTATGTAAGATGCAAGACGGTAAATAAATGAATCATACACACATAACACATGAATTTTAACGTGGAAACCCTGTTAAGGGAAAAACCACTGGGATCGGTATCCCAAATTTTCACTCTTCTAAAGTGAGCCCTGTTAGGAGCCAACCCTGTTAAAGGTTATCAACACACTATTAAGTGCGACCTTGTTAGAGGATTTTATACATACAGGTTGTCACTTGGTATCGGGCATCTATTGCTACCATCCTTGAATCAGCCTCCTTCTTAGACTGTCAATAGGTATTGGACAAGTCCAATGCTACTTTCATGAATCAACCTTTTTGGCACTCCTTTAGATGTACCTCAATATATAGAAGACTGTTAAGTCCTACTTAGTTAAGATACTTGATGCTTCAATGGTTAAACTGAAACACTATGACATGTTCATATTGCAACTTGAATTGCAGATTTTTAGATATATTTAAGTACATTACCTCTCTGACCAATGTATCAATTAATCCTTGTGCTCCATACTTCCTTCTCTATGATGTTGTGCTCACTATTTGTTGGTGTCTATAGAATTCCTTAGCTCTTCCTTCAGCTTGTTTGATCAACACTGCATGAAGTTGTTCTTCATCAGTTTTTCTTCAGCATCCTCTTTTATTCACTCCCCTTAATCCCATTCATAAATGAATTATGCTTGTCTCTTATATAGACATAATATTCAGTGTTTCTTGATTCTTAATTCTTGGCGTGATAAACAATCCAGCCAATTAGATTTAAAGCATAACTCCTATTTTGTCTCGTAGATATCTTCTTGCCAATTGTACAAATCATCTTTAAATCAATCACTTATCTCTGGTTGAATAAAACAAATTAGACAACTAGTTAAGTCTATTTTTAGCTCTATCAGCTAGATATTTTGTCATTTTCTGAACTCTATGTTCTGTCGGTCAACACTTCAATTAGTCGTCAACGACAACTGACTGATCTGTCAGTGAGACTCCAATTAGCTTTGTGATCTCCATCCATCGGGCATCATTGGAATTTTTCTCGTCGAGCATCACTGTGGTTTTTCTTTGTTGGGCAACACTATGCTTCTGATTGTTAGGTATCACTGTGACTGTTCTTCTTTGCTCTGACCGTCGGTGTGCACTCTGTCGGTGTTGTTTGTCACTTAGTGAATACTTGAATTTTATGCATTGCTAAAATCATAACTTGGTTCCTTTGGTTCTCTGAATTCTTTGGTATTATGTACATGACCGTATAGATGATATCAAGTTGACATCAATGAAAATACAGTCCATTAACTCATTTAATGACCCGCATTATCTTTCAACTTAACATTATCAAACATTCAATCAGTTACATGTCATCACAATTATGTGCCCACATTGTTTCAAAACAAACATTAAATCTAAGTGTGATAATATTTTGAAGGTAGGCATCATTATTTCATTTGAGGGAATCAAATGCAACAGTCACAATGTATTTGTATTCAACCAAAAGGCAACTTCTGCATTTGTTGATTTTCTGGGATTGAATAACCTTCACAAATTTTTGGATTATGTTTGTGAATTAGGATTTCAATGCAATCAATGCACATCTTTTGTTAATGAAGTAATTATTACCTTTCCTAATTATATGACAACTCAACAGTGCAAAAGCACATAGTATCCTAGAGTGAATTTCGATGGTTGAAATTGTACTGAATTATTTCAATGCATCCATAATGCACTTTTTTTATGGAAATAGGAAACCATTTAAAGTTTCTCACCTTATTATGAAGATATTATTTGTGCTAAAACTAAAGAACCAGTAGGTTATAAACCACCAGGATGTGAGAAAGTGTGAAAAAATTCACATTGATTTTATTGATAAGGAGGAAATATGATTAGGATGTTGAATGGAAGGGTTTGTGTTGTGTGGATGGTTTGTCTTTCCAAAAATAGTCAACTTCAAAAATAATATGGTAGCTTCTAGCATGGTTGATTGTTCAAAGCAAGAAAATCATGCTAACTTATTTTAAAATTAGCTATTTGACCCCACAAAAGCAAACACATCAAATGTTCTTGAGATAATTACAGATGTTGCTTCTATTTTGAAGTGGATGATATACTACTACAAAATTACAAGCATGTGTTTTGTAGGTTGTTTGAATGTTTAAGTGGGCTTAAAAACACACTAAAATAGTAGAAGAATTCAAAATATTCATATGTAGTCATCACCATTCACAAGCTATTTATTTGATATATAGATAGGTGAAATTTCAAATTCCTCAAACCTGTTGATACAAACTTTGCTTCTTTGCCACACTTTTGAGCATTTTTATGCAAATTAAAGAGGGTTTATGTTCCACTCTAGTTAGTGATGCATGGACATTTTGGAGGCAATCTTATCAGAGATTGATTTAGATGATATTAAATTTGTTCTTGATTTTGTTAAGAAGATTTTTGAGATAATGGACTTTGTAGACTTAGACAAGCCATGTCTGGTAAAAAATTATGAAGAAATTGGTTGTACATATCCTGAGGCATACCCTAGATACATGAGGCATATCATAGTGAATACTATGGTTTTCAGATCCATTTTAGTAACTACAAAAATGTAATAATAATTTAATAATGAAGGTATAGGTATTGCCAAATAGAACTTAGAAATCTTGTAACATCTATACCAAGAGATAGAACACGGGGAAGAACAAAATCCAATAACAAAATGGTGGTGTGAAAACACACCATTAACTAAAAATAAACACAAGACAATATCTTGCTCAAGCTTCCCATATCCTACACATAACATATCAGTGATCAAAGTTCCCATAATAAATGTAGTACACCAAGGAGTAACATCAGAAATATGGACTCTAAGTTGAAATTATTATCATATGTGTAGTCTCAAAACTGTCCATTTTGAATTTTTTGTGAACACGTGTATATATGATGCCAAGAAAAGAAAGTAGTGTAAGAGAAATGTACAAAATTTGTACAAGTTGGAGAACTATTTTCAAAAACTATTCCACCTTATAGTTTTTGTAAATTGCTACAAAAATTTAAGCCTCTCTATATGAAATATACAAAAATTGTTTCTAAACTTGTATAGTAATTTCAATAACTACATCTTCTCTATATATGGAAACAAAATTATAAATTACCTATATTTCTTAGTATCATAAGAATACAGCTCTATACTATATGAGATAACATTAAAAACTAATATGAAAACAAAAAATTAGGGTAGAGAAGCCATATGAGTACTATTGGAAGAGTTTTGAAGAATTCAAATTGTACAATTATGATACTTTACAATAAAACACCATAATTTATCAGGTTAATTGATCATTAACATGTGGTACTCCTTGGTGTATTCCATTTATATTTTCTAATGCAAAGGGGCTAACCAAGTCAAGAGGTATAGACATATAAAATGGAACAAAATAATACCAATCACAAACAATATAAATCATCATTTATAGATATATTACATGCTTTGTCATTACAAAACGTGATTTGACTATAATAGTGATATGATGCAAAGCAAAAAAAGTAAGTGTTGGAGAAATCCACAAAAATTGTACAAGAAGGAGTAACAACCACCTCTATTTTTAAGTAAATCATGAATACAATCTATAATGCATGAAATAACAATAAAAAAATATATCATCATGAATTCATGTATATATGATGCTGAGAAAAAAGTAGGTGTTTGAGCAATCAACAAAAATTGTACAAGCTGGAATAGTGAATTGATCATGAATGTGTGAAATGAGAAGAGAGAAATAGTATATATTAGAGCATATATACTAGACCATCCATATGTGAGCAATATATACTAGAGCATATATAGTATACAAGTATCTTGGCTAACCTTGCCAATATTTAAATAACAAGGATTTACATGAAACAAAAGAGACTACAAATCTCCAAACTTCATTACAATGTACTCCACTCTCTCGTCTTCTTTCATTCTCAAGAACCCTTTGGCTCTTTCAGGTTCAGCCATAAAAGTGGCATATGCCTTCAACATAGTGCCTCAACTCAAATCAAGGATGCCTTTGAGGGCCTCATAGACACTATCTAAGAAAACATCTGAATTAGATTCATCCACTTTGATAATATGAGGTAAACTGAGGTCCTCTTGCCATTTTTTATAGTTTCACAAATGTCATCCAATGAAATAGTAATGATTACCTTCTTCCTCTTTCCCCTCCTTGATGATGGTTTTGAAGGATTTTTTTGGTCCACTGAGAGGGGGGTGAATCAGACAAAATCAAACTTAAATACTTAAACTTAGATCTCTGATTCACTCGATATAACTGAATATAGTAATGAGCGACCCACCAAATAACTTTTATTACTTTAACAACCATATATCTCATAATATGCAAATCAATCATTCAAACACATGTAACTCTAGATTTAAGAAGGAAACCCAATAAGGGAAAAACCTATGTGGGAATTGTGACCCATAATAAAAATGTAACCTTCTGAAGTACGCTCAGTTAAGAACTTATCATGTTAAAGAATACAAACACATTTGCTAGATGTGACCTTGTTAGGAGATTTACCTCATAGCTATTAAGATCTTCACCTTGTTAGGAGTGGCCTTGTTAGAGGTCTTTAAACACTCTTTTGGAATGTCACCTACTTCTAGGATTTACAAATAGAACTATTAAATCCACTCAGTTAAGAGATTTTCTCTGTTACAAATGCTAATAAGCAACAATATAAACTTTGATCTATAAATATAGAAACTACC
The DNA here is from genome assembly GCA_018584345.1 of Thuja plicata. Taxonomy (NCBI): domain Eukaryota; kingdom Viridiplantae; phylum Streptophyta; class Pinopsida; order Cupressales; family Cupressaceae; genus Thuja; species Thuja plicata. Next base: position 1,070,175 of record MU227026.1, read on the forward strand.
TTTGCTTGGGTTAGGTCCTTTGTTCTCACATTAATACTGGCATCACATACTCCATTTGTCTCTGCTCTAGACTTTAGATAATGCTCTTTCTTCTTCTCTACTCTTCTCGGTAACTCAATTCTTCAACTTCTTCTACTTCTCAATTCAACTTGCCAGCATCTCTTCTCTCATTAGTTCTCATCCTTTATAAAGACAAAATTTAGCCTCTTAATCTCCTTGATTAGGTTTTCCATTTTTTCACTCAGTCATTCAGTCATCTTCTTCACAAATCTCAGCTCAGTAAAACATTTAAATTTTACCTCGTAACTTGAAATTTTTCTTGGAACTCTAATAATCAGGTTTAACCACTTAATCTTTGCTTTATATCTTCTCATTGAATTTTCTCACTCATATATATTTTAACAAATTTCCTTTATCTTTATCAACATCCAGATCATCATATCTTTGTATTAAATTCAATCTTATCATCATTCTCAATCAATATCCTATACTCGGTAACTTTTCTTGCAACTCGGTAACTATCTCCATTCACTGCTCAGTGCCTACATTATTCTTAGTGCTCGGTAACTGAAACCGACTGACACAACTCTATATGCACTCACTCTATCTAGCTTGGTAGAGTAACTCTTTCCATCCATAACCTTAACTCTTTGCAATCTCTGACTTAATCAATCAAATGTACCAACTTGATAACATCAAATATATAGTAGCAAACAACTATATCAACATTACTTCATTAATGTCTAATCTGTATTTGTCACCCATTTAACTTCTCCTTCTTATGATATGGTAACTCAATATAAATTAGTAATCACTTGCTTGACATCAATGAAAAAATAACAACTGATCTAACCATTTCTACAAATATGTATATCTATTATCACTCGGTCTTCATCATCTCCGTCAGTTCATTAGAAATCTCCCTCTTTGGAATTTATGGCAATACTATAGTATTACTATAGAAATTGATGATGAAAACTCTCAATATTGTAAACCTCTTTCATTACTCCCTCTGAGTTGATAGTTCTATTTCTATTTCAATCCTTTCTTTTTGATCATCAAATTGTTCTCCCTCTTGTATAAATATTCTGATACTGCAGCATACATTATGATTCTCCTTCATGAGTAAATAGTATCAATTCATTCTTTTCCTCTTTCATCAATATCTCCCTTATGGATAAATGTCATCAATTCATTCTCTCCCTCTTTGACAATAATGCCAAAAATTCATACTCCTAAAAACTTGTTCCATTAGTGGACTATACTTGACATGTACTGATATTTCATTGCATACATAAATCTCCACACAAATTTAGGAGAGTTTACTACCTATTGTGAAGAAAGGGGAATTCAAAGATAGATTTCTACACCTAGAATACCTCAGTAGAATTGTATTGCTGAAAGAGGAAACAACTTAATTATTGGTTGTGCTGGGACATTAATTATTCAGAAAGGTTTTTCTCAGACCTATCGGAGAGAAGTGGTGAGCACTACAGTTTACACTTTGAATAGAGTTTAGCTAAATAAAAGTACAAACAAAATTCCCTACGAGCTGTGGTACGGTAGAGCACCATGTGTTAATTATTTCAAAATCTTTGGAAGTAGATGTTACATTAAAAGATCTGAAAAATATGGAAAGTTTGATCCAAGAAGTGATGAGGGGATATTCTTAGGATACTCCTCTAAGATAAAAGTCTACAAGTTCTTGAACAAGAGAACACACAAGATAGTGGAAAGCGCTAGTATTAGAATAGATGAATTTTCTAAGAAAAATGATGAATCCAGCAAGAAGGAACTTGAAGGCCATCATGAGTTTTTTTATGTGCAATTGGTGGATATAGACACTATAGAAGAACTTATGGAAAGACAGGTCAATAAATAGGAACAAATAAAAATAGTTGAAGAAAATCCTAGAACTAAACCGATTTTGCCTAAGTATGTAAAGTTGAATCACTCACCTGGTCAAATTATTGGTGACAAAAATGTAGATGTGTTAACTAGAATAAAGGAAAGAGAAGGTACATGTTTGTTATCTGAATTTGAGCCCAAAACACTAAAATAAGCATTAAAAGATGAAGATTGGGTGAAATTTATGGAAGAAGAATTGGAGAGATTGAGAGGAACAAAACTTGAACATTAGTGCCCAGACTGGTGGACAAGAATGTGATTGGTACAAAGTGGATTTTCAGAAACAAGATGGATTAGAATGGTGAAGTGGTAAGGAACAAGGTAAGATTGGTGTACAAAGGATATGCACAAGAGGAAGGTCTGGACTATGGTGAAACATTTTCACATGTGGCCAGACATGAAGGTGTGAGAATAATGCTTGCTTATGCTGCTTACAAAGGATTAAAGGTATATCAAATGGATGTTAAGTCAACTTTTCTTAATGGTATTTTGGAAGAAGAGGTATACATTGAAAAACCTGAAGGGTTTTCTAATTGTTAAGGTAAAAATATGGTGTGGAGATTACATAAAGATTTGTATGGATTGAAAAAAGCACCTAAAGCATGGTATGAGAGGTTGCACTCATATCTGATTCAAATTGGTTTTTTTAGAATAAGTGACAACAACAATGTGTATTTGAAGACTAAGAAAGATGATAGATTTATAATTGTAGATGATACCATTTTTTATGGAAATGAAGAGATGAGCAAATCATTTGTAGATGAGATGGGGAAAGAATTCAAGATGTATATGATTGGTGAGATCAAATTATTCATTGGATTGAAAGTTCAACAAATGAAATATTGTATCTACATAAGTTAGTCCAAGTATGTAAGAGAAATACTAAAGAATTTTGGACTAGAGGACTCAAAACTTCTTGGTACCCCTTTGGTAACCGATCAAAAACTGTCAATGGAAGATGATTCTAAAGAAGTGGATGAGGCACTTTACAAGTCCATGATTGGTAAGCTACAATATAGTGTACATAATAGACCGGATATAACATAGGAGGTTGGATTAATATCTATATTTTCTTCTAATCCTAAGGAATCTTATATGGTTGCAATGAAGAGAATCTTTAGATATCTTAAGGGGACTGAAGATTATGGTCTTTGGTATGGACATAAGGGTGATTTTTCTTTGAATGTGTTTACTGATGTTGATTGCGCAGGTAATATTGATGATCGAAAGAGAACAAGTTGAGGTGCATTCTTTCTTAGAGATAGACTTGTATCTTGGACAAGTAAGAAGCCAAATTATATATCTCAATCAACAGTTGAAGCTGAGTATATTGTTGTTGCAATTAATTGTACTCAGATAGTATGGGTTAAGATGATTCTAGAAGGAATTTAGGAGAAGGTAACTTAACCGGTGGTTATCTATTGTTACAATACAAGTTCTATTAAAATATCAAAGAACCTACTGATGCACTCTAAGACTAAGCATATAGCTCTCAAATATCATTTTCTTAGATAACAGGTATAGGAAAAGGAAGTAATGTTGGAGTATGTGCCAACTAAGGAGCAGGTTGTTGATATTTTTACGAAACCATTTCCTAAGGATACTTTTGAGTATATAAGAGGTAGGTTAGGGATCATTCCCCTATCTTCTCTTAATTAAAAGAAGATGCAGTTGCATCAGTCCCAGTGTATTCATTAAATAATTTTATGTGTGGATTGATGTTGTGAGGCTACTCCTTAGGGGGAGAAGTCTATGAAGTGATGTGCTTTGGTTAGTCAGGTACTACAGAGAAGATATCAAGAGTATTTGGAACCTTTGGCATTGTTGTCAAAGGGGGAGAAGATGTTTGGAGATGATGTAGGGCAAGGTTTTGAATATGTGTGTGTGTTTGACAAAGAGTGAAGTTCAGTGTAAGGGGGATTAATTATAGAACAGGTAAAAGAAAGAAGTGGAAACATTTTTTTCCTTAATGTTTAATGTTGAATAAATTGTTGTATTCTATTAATGAAGAGAGTGTTTCCATCATTGGTGAAGCATAGAGTGTTGTCATCAATGCCAAAGGGGGATATTGTTGGCATATTTGATGCAGTGATGGTAAGTGTGTTTTGGTGATGACATAGTGATTTTATTATAGGATGATCAGATATTATATTGTCATTGATGTTAACTATTGACATTGTGTTCTTAGTATGTTGTCAAGCATATCTATGATGAACGATGAGTTTCAATGACTTTCAGTGGTTTCTATCTTTAGGGGAGACATAGGTATTTCTCTAGATTTCAAATGCATGACTACTACTACTAAAGTAAGTTTATGTGAGAGTTGTAATCGAATGATGTATAATAGTAAAACTGCTAGAAAGATTAATACCAGATGATAGATGATTTGAATGTCTTGTCAAATATTTGATGTATCTTGTGGTACGGTCATAGGATATGGTGGTCAATAGTGTTCAGATGCTACAGTGGTAATTGCAACTACTTTGAGTGATCGGTGGGAAGGATAATTGATCAGTGAGAAGAGACAATGTTATTCATCAAGTTAAGTTTGTATGTTCTTGTGCTGCTGATTGTGGATCTTGTATCGATGTGGAGGTGATAACGATGAATGAGTCACAATCTAGTGATGTGTATTCATGATTGGATGTGATGATCTGGAATCACATTGATTGATGTTATCTTATGGATAAGATTATAGAGGAAGTTTGTGTATGGTCAAAGCGTGTTTGAATCTTTGGCTCAATTTTATATGTAAATCATTGTGCAGGTTGACGCAGTCTTGGAAATATGTTTTGCATATTTAATTTTGTTGTTTGGCACATTAGATTTGAGCAGGATGCTTTGTAACTTCATTTTAGGGTTTGATTAAGGTGGTGGACTTAATAGTTCATTTTATAATGGTTGAATTTGAATGTAAATTATGTTGATCGTGTGTTAAGCAAGTGTGGTGTAAGGTGCACATTAGGGTCAAGCTAGAGAAGAGTTAAGTATGCTCAGAAGAGATTTTGTGCTTTAGTGGATCTGATCAAGAGCGGTAGTTCTATTTTGAAGATCATTGTTGTTGTTGTTCCCTAATAGTTACAACAATTGAAATCCACTAACAGGGTAGATCCTAATAGATATTTATTGTAAAATATCTAACAAGGTGACACATTAGCTTGTGTTTTAAGTCCTCTAACAAGGCTACACTTAACAGGGTAAAGGTTCTAATAGGCCTAAGGTAAATCCCACAACCGAGTAGCACCTAATAGTGTTTTTGTAAACCCCTAACATGGTTAAGCTCCTCACAGGGCATACTTCAAAAGAGTACATCATTTAGTGGGTACTAATCCCCAGCGTGGTTTTTTCCATATTTGGGTTTCCATGTGATACATTTGTGTGTCAATTTTGTGGATGATCTTGGATGTTTATGATTTTCATTTTCTTCTATTAAAGTTAATCTTTTTAATGGTGATTAAAGTTTAAGTGATTGTAAATTTGGTTTATTTATTATTGATTCCCCCCCCTCTTAGTAATATGATCTCAGGTCTAACAACAACACTTCTATCACCGCTCACAGACCACCACACAGCCTTGCAACTCCTACTTGTTATATATCTTAACTTCTATGAGGGTGCAATAAACACTTTAAGTACAACTTAAAGCACATGCAAAATAAATAATAAAGTGTTAGGCTACAAAATAAGAGATATATGTCTATAAGATAAGATCATGAAACAATGACCAAAATATTTTGACATTCAATTAACAAAATATCTAGGAAAATCAAATATGATGGGTTGACAAATGGATACTTTAATATAGCACCTAATTGTGTGCCTACTCATTCAATAGGCATCAATGTGGGTACTCATATCAGTGCAAATATATGTACTACATAGCGTCCAAATTAGCGTCAGGTCATTCTTCTCGATGCACAATATGCCATCACTACCGCCGAACTGATGAATAGCGCCTATGTTTTGAAAAAATGGATGAGAAATACATTAAAATAGTGTGGAAGAAAAAAAATTGAGCGAAAAAGGGAGCCAATGACATGGATTTGTTTTAGTGGATGGATTTTCCTTTCTTTGGGTCCACCTCAATTCCTCTTTGGGTCCACCTCAATTCCTCTTTGGGATACAATGTAGCCTAACAAATTTTCTAATTGTACTTTGAAGATGCATTTCTTAGGATTCAGCCAAACCTTGTATTTCTCAAGCCTATCAAAGATTGTTGTGACGAAGGTGATGTGTGATTCTCTTGTTTTTTATTTTCCTAATATGTCATCCACATAGTCTTCCATGATATCATGTAGGAGTTCATGAAAGATAATCGTCATAGCATGTTGATATGTAGCTCCAGTATTCTTGAGTCCAAAGGGCATAACTTGGTAACATAAAGTACCCCAAGGTGTGGTGAATGTGGTCTTGTGTTGATCTTTTTCTATGATTCTAATCTGATTATATCTTCAAAAGCCATCCATAAGTGATAACATTTCATGTCCTATCGTCAAATCCACTATGATGTCTATGTTGGGTAGTGGAAAATTATCTTTGGGACATACTGAGTTTATATCTTTGAAATATAAAAAGAAATGGATGCCCCCAACAACCTTACCTAGTGGTACAATATTTGAGACCCACTCAAGATATTCTACAAGCCTAATGAATTCAACATCCAACATTTTCTGTAACTTTCTTTGACTACCAAGGCCACCCGAGGATGCATCTTGCATAGTTTTTGTTTGACGGGTTTTACTTTAGGATCCACTGCAAGGTGTTGTACAACTAGATCAGGGTCTAGTCCAGTCATATCTTTGTAAATTCATGAAAAATTTATTTGTGCCTTATGGAGGAATTCACTCATGTTTTTTCTTTCTTTCTCACTAAGTGACTTTCCTATGAATGTGATCTTAGGATCCTTTGTTGTTCCAAAGTTGACTTCCACTGTATCTTCAAAAAGGGTAGACGATTTCTCTGATGGTAAGGACCTAGAAGGTAAGTCATCTTATCCCTCTTCTAGTGCCCCAAAAAGGTTTTCACTAGAAGACACATCCTTTATTTTATCTTTTTCTTCATTTGAAGGTGCCTTAGAATGGTTTTCACCAGGGGAGGTTTTATTGTCTTTTTTATTTTTTACTTGTTTTTCACTTTTGTGACTAAGAGAGTTGACTTGGCTACCAAAGTAGGCTTGGTCATTGCAATGGATTTCATGTTTGTAGTCTTGGAGATCTCTTAGGCAAAAGAGGGCTAAAATTGCCTCATCTAAATCACATATATCCAAAGTTGGTCGTGAGTCTTGTTGGTCCCAAACAATGAGTTTGGGGTGTTTGAGTGGGAGGCTAGGAGATGAAAGGTCAACTTCAGTGATGGAAAGGACATGGTTGTTATCGATGAGCTCATTTTCAATATACTCAAAAGGAAATTCATAGAATTCCTCCTCAGGTTCTGAGTTAGAAGAAATCTCACATGCATCAATTTAGGGCACCTTGGTTTGTAGAGAGCCCAATCCTCTAGCATGGGGGTAGCTGTTTTCCTTGATAATCTCTTTCATACCTTGTTCTTGTGCATCGACGCATGCTTCATGATATCCCATAATTTCAATAATAGGAGTGGCCTTTATATACTTTCCTTTAGGTATTTGTATAGGTTCATCTTCTCCATCTTTATAAAGCTAGGACAAGATGTCTGACTCCACGTGTTCATCGCAAAGGGATCCCCAATGTTCAAAAGTGGTATGTTTGCATTCTAAAATACCTTTATTCTTCTTAGGAAAGTGGTTTGAAGAGATACCATGGGAATTTTGGGATAGAGGGAGTTGGCCAATGCAAAAGGCCAATTTGAACTTGTATTCTCCCATTTCTTGGTTAGTGAATTGAACTTTCTTTTCAAATTCAGGGATCTTTTCCTCAGTGACTTTCTCTTTTCCTTGAGGAGCTTTAGATGTAGAGGCCTCGTTGGTTGATAGTTTGTCAGTTTCTTAAGTGGAAGGTTTCTCAGTAAGGGGTTTGATGGATTCCTCTTTAGCAACATGTTTGAAAAACTCATTTAGTGGATAGAAGTAGGTTTTTTTTCCTTCCAACCACTTGCAATATTGGAAGGGATAGGGATCTCCAAGAAAGAATATTTCTTAGATTTAATGTGGGAAATTCAGGTACTAATGGAATTTGGAAGGTACACCTAAAATAGTATGTATCCATGGCCTTCCAAGGAGGATATTGTAAGGTAAGTCAAGATCCAGGACTTGACAAGTAGTTTTCAATCAATGTAGGACCCACTTTAAGAGGGAGTGTGATCAACCCCTTGGATTATCTTTCTCTTTCATCATAGAAATTGATTGTTATTCTCTTTCAAACATCTAGAAGGTCATCAGGGAGTCCCAACTATCTTATCAATTTTAAGGTACAAAGATTCAAACCAGATCCACCATATATAAGGACCCTTTTTACTTTGGATTATGGATGAGGGCCTCAATGTGTAGGGGTTTTTTATGATGTAGATCGGGATGATGAAATTCTTTATTTGTGAATACCATGTGTTTTTGTGTGGCTAAATTCTTGATCATAGATTGTAATTGTGATACATTGATATTGTTAGGAATGCACGACTCAAGAAGAGCTTACTCAAGGATATCTTTGTGGATAGGTGAAATACAAATCTTTTCAAGGATAAATATCTATGCAGGAGTCTTCCCAAGTTGTGACAAAAATTTATATCATGAAGCTGGTCTAGAAGAAGTGGATGGAGTAGATGGAAAATAAATGGCTTGAATAGTAACTTAGGCTCTACAAGGGTAGCATTACAATATGCACCCTTAATCTTGAGGTTGTATACATGGTTTCTAGATTCTTCAATGCGGCCACATAGGGAATCAAAGCCAAAAATGTTATTTTCCTCAACATTGCCACACAATGAGTTGAAACCCATGATGTGGTTAGTAGAGTACTCATATGGTATGACCTTCGAGGACAAGGCATTGTTCTGATCATGCTTAGGAAAAAGAGTATTATAGATCTTGAGTTGAGCATTTTATTATGATGGTGTGTGTCCCTCAACTTTTATCTTTCCATTGTCAATAAGGTCTTGGACAAAGTTTTCCAACTTCCTACATTTCTTGGTGTCATGACCTTTGATGCGATGATAATCATAGTACTCATTATCCTTATACAAAGTAGACTTAGGCTGATTCTCATCATATGGTGTAGTTTTTGGAAACACCATTAGGTTTTGTTCGACAAGCTTTTGAAAGATGATGTCGAGAGGTTCTGCAAGAGAAGTGTATGTTTGACGTTGCCATGTGCTGGAATTGTTATTGTTGTTGTGGTTTTTGTTGTTTGTGTTGTTGTTTTTGTTGTTGTTGTTGTTGCGTGGAAACAAGTTGGACTTATTGAAATTTGGTTTTTTTTGTAATTGTTTCTACTGTGATGAATTGTCTTGATTATTGTTGTTACAATTATTGCAATTATTTTGATTGCCTTGGTTGGATGCTTGGAAATTTTGAACATGTTTGGCATTAGTCACTCCATCATTGACAAATTCTTTATTTTTTGTCCAAAACTTAGGTTTGTCATTGTTAGAAGGGGTATAATACTTAATGGTACCTTCTTCAAGATTCCATCCTCAATGTTCTTCCCTTTCTTAATAAGGGAATCAAAAGTGTCAGATGAACCCATTTTCGTTTAGAATGACATCTCAGATACCAAATTCCTTGTGAAGATTTCAATCAAGTGTTTCTAAAATATTTTCAAAGGCATCTAGTTTTTGAGGTGCATCCACCTTTGTAGGAAATTGGAAAAGGTTTCTCCATTCCTTTTCTTGGTGTTGCACAAGTCACTTAATGATGCTTGATATTGTAGGAGTACTATGCAACAAATTTATTTGCAAGGTTGGTCAAGGTAGATATAGACTCATGAGGGAGGGTCATGAACCAATCAAGAGTGGGGCCTCCAAGAATCCTAGTGAAGAGTCTCTTTAGATAATTCTCATTGTAGGTGACCTCTTGGCACACAACATAGAATTCCTTAAGGTGTTGGACCAGACACGTTTCCCCTTTGTGTTTTTTGAATTTTGGAATCTCACATTTTGGGGGAAATTGTTGCATGGTGATTGATTTTTCAAACGGGTAGGGACATATTTCATCAAAAGAGAAATCCTTCTTCCCCCCATTTTGCATGATATGCACAAGGATCTTGAGCTCGTTGACCTGTTAAGCTAGATCAAGAGCATTGTAATGTGTGAATTGTGGTCCAAAATATTTTCCCCCTCTGGATAGTGAGGCTAAAAATCCCGTTGATGTAAGTCCAAGCATAGGAGGAGGTGTGTTATGATAAGCTTGGGATGTTTGTTGAGAGGATGTCTTCATGGAGGATGATGAGAATATATAGTGTGATGGTGAGACTTGTTGATGTATAGATTAAGGTCCGAGGGTAAAAGTACAAACCTGTGTCACACTTTTATAAAGGAAAAGGACCACAACATGCAAAATTCAACATAAATGACATAAAAAATGGTATTTGTATTTAGAATTTGAGGATGATGTAAACTAATAAAATGTGTAAAAATGCATGAAGTTTATGCCTATAATTTTTAAAAAAAATTTTTAATAAGAATTGACATAGCTTTTTTAATTTTTGAAGTTCATTTTTCAATTGCTGAAAATTGCTGAAAATATGGGGTCTAGTTCCCACCAAACAAGTATATGCAAATAATCTAATTTTCCTCTGATTTCAAAATATGTTATAGATAAAATGTATAGCTAGGGCAGAAAAGAAGAAAGATTGGGTTTCAATGTATATTTTCTCCGTTATAACTGCTCAAAGTTGAACTTTCTGAAATTGACAGTTTTCATCTCCCACCAAATTTTCCCTATCAAATCTACACTATTCAGAATAAAAAAATTACATATTCTTGAAGAGGAGTCTCTCCTCTAGTGTTAAATATAAATTTTCAATTTTTTTGATATGATTTACTATTTTTTTACTTATTTGAAGTAACATCTTCTCAAATGTTAAAATAACTACTTCTTGTATTTTGAAATTATAATATATTATATCTAATCAAAATACTATAAAATTTATATGACAACAATCTTGACTCTGAGCTCTACAAAAGGGTATTTTTATATTTTAAAAAATTATCATTAAAAAAAGTAGGGGTTATTGAAATATCGATTTTCTGAAATAATTTTATTTCTTTGGTAATTGGTATAAAACATGCATTTAATAGACATTTCCAATTGGAAAAGTTAAACCACTTATCTAGCTTAGCTAGAATGAATCTAGCTAGACCATATGTTTGACAAAAATTAATTTTTATTTAGAAATACTTAAATTTAGCTGTGCTGATAAGTGGTCCTAAAATGTGACACAACTTTGTGCTTTTACCTTGGAATGATGTCTGTGGAAATGAATTTTGACCTATGTTCAACACACTAGCATCCACAACATTAGATGTGTTCATCGTGGTGTGGGTGCTATTATGTGAGTTCATGTTAGGTATAACACTAAGGATTTGTTAGATCTGCTCATTTTTCAATTGAAACATTTGATGTGAGGCTGACGTGGGTAATGATGTAGAAGGCCCACTATAAGTGGCCTTACCTTTGTCTTGTGATTATGTTGTATTGATTGTTGAAGTTGTAGCTGTGTTGACAGAGATTTCAGCCTTGGTGACATTGTTGTAGAGTAAGATCTCATCAAAATCTTCGTGTACAGTGACACCATTTTTAACAAGGTTCATAAATATTTCAACCCTATTTTGACTAATAGCCTTTTCAACCATCTCTAAATTGTATGGATCCCTAAGGAATTCATCCACCTAAGAAGGTCTTTCAAGTTGATCCATCAATTCATGTTCTTTGGGGTCATTGGTAATGTCTAGAGATTACACCTCATTTCCTTGGAAGAATGTATGAGAAAAATTATTCTCATTGTCATGAGAGTCAGACTAAGCGTGCCTCATGTTTTTATCTTGTGATTGGGTTAATGCAACCATACAACGAGGATCTTTGAAATGGTGAAGGATGAAAGATGAAGTCTAGAAATGGGAGATTTGATGATGAATGAAGGATGGCCTTAGGAATAGGAGAAAATGTTTGGACTTGTTTTATTGTGAGGGCGGGGCCTCAGGGATGACTGATTTGATAATTGGATTGTGAGGGAAAGGCCTCAATTTTATTTGGTTTGGATGATGAAGGTTTTGGATAACCTTAGTGAAATGATATCCTATTAAGCACAAGGATTTAGATGCTTTGATGATATCTTTCTTTTTCATGGAGATAGACTGATGACCTCAAGAAAAATAGGATATTGATTTAATTAAATCAATCACTCAAGATAGACAATGTTCTTAAGTAATGTAATTCAACCAAGATTGCTAGGGATAAGGATCTCAATGACACTTTGATTAACTATTCAAACCTAAATATTGATGAGATCTTTATGAAGGCATGAAGAATTGATTTGATTGATGAGGTTGTTCTTGACTCCGATTTAGATATGGGTCAATCATGATAAAAAGGTTTAAGTCCAAATAGATGATGGTGCTCTTAAGTCAAAAGTAGAAAGATTTGGGATGTTTGAAAGACTATAATGATGAAGAAATGATGAAGTGATGGAAAGGTCTAGTTCTTCTCGTCATAGGTCTCTCTAGTAGGCATAATAAAATTTTGGTTCACCTAGAATTTGGAAATGAGGTTGGAAATTTTGTTGTTGAATATCATCATGTCATATCTCTTAGCTTGTTGGGCACAAATTTGGGTTGATCGCATGACACATTGTTTTTATCAAATGTTTCGGTCAGCTGTCTTTTTCTCTTTGCAGGAAAGGAATAATTGAGCCTTGACTTTCTTGTGCTTTCTGGGGTCTACCATAGCCTAGAGAAATTAAATTTTGGAGGCTCAAACTAACTAATTTTGCAAAATGATTTTAGGAACCCCTAGAAGAATGAAAATGTGAAATTTTGGTGGGTCCTAATAACCCACTATTTTTTAGCAAAGACATTGATTCTTAGACACAGACGTGGATCTACGGAGATATTGATCTTAGGTTGGAGACACCAGTATAGAATTTTGATTGTTTCAAATAGAATATTTCATCCACATTCAATAGTGAAGTGAAGACATTGGTCTATTAGCACATGTGTTGATCTGCGTATACATGGATCTATGCAGATGTCAATCTGGGAAAAAAGTGAAATTTGCAAATTTTGACTGATTTGTAGGATTTTGTTCAAAAGAAAGAACTCATTTCATCAAAGGCATTGACTACACTAAGTATACTTTGACTCTAATTTGGAACATTTAATTTGCTAATAGGTGTCTGAAAATAGTCCTACAAGAGACAAAGCAACCTTGTAGGAGACAAATAATTGTGATTTTGAAAATTTGATAACTTTGAAACTTCATTTGTGTATGTTCAAAATGATTTTTTCAAGTCATTTTATGTTTTTACTTGGTCAAGATACTGAAGATAGTTCAAGCACTTGCTACCCTAAGAAATTGGCTTCAAATAAAATATTATAGGCCCATTACTTGGTAGTCCTTCAGTTTACACAATAATGTAACCCCTGAAAGGGAACCCATTTTTTTTTCTTTTTTCCAGGTATTATTGTTGTGCTACAAAGATCTCTTTTGCAACACAATACCCTGGGACACATATGATGGAATCTTTGAGGGAGAATATTCCCTTCCCTTAAACTATAATAAGTCATTGTTTGGAGGTGAATTAGGTAGGCTACTAATTAAAATATTTTAATAAGATTTGTGGTGTCCACCAAATAATTTGTATGCATGTGACTCCTTTAAGAGCCTAGTTGACCATGTTGGCTAGTTAGGCACTATTCACCCTGTATACAATTAAATGTGTATTCATAGAACATTGCATTATTCTACTTAATTTGATCAAAGGTAAATATCTAACATGCTAAACATCAAATTGAAAAGATTAAAATCGTTCCATGTCTCTCTAACTAGGAAGCTAAAACAATGCTCTCAGATCTTAAGCACTCCTAAAGTGACAATCCTAGAATGATAATTTGATATATGATGAATATTAAGCTACATGATGTGCAATTAAGCCAAAACATGAAGAACTATGATGGAATTTAAACTAAAGATGCAAGAACAATGCTTAAAGAACTCAAGCTATGATAAGCATGGATGCAAAATCAACTATAATATTGATGCAAATTAACTATAATGAAGATGCAAAAGTGAATGGGTGTGAATTAGTCATTTTCTCTTAGAATGCTTCCTATTTATAGGATTTTCCCAAGTGTAGGGGGTAGAGTGAACTAACCCTGATTAAGGTTGAGTCAAATTTATGGTTTCAAATATTGGGACAAAAAGAAAAAAATGAATCGTCAAGATAGCAAAGGAAAATTGGATGGTGCAGATAGAAAAGCCTCTTGAGTGATCCAAGCAATCCAAATTCTCTCAGCTCATTGGTTGATAGATTTTTTTCCTTTTGTGGTGGGTGAGAATAAATACAGTTAACAATTGATTTAATTGATTTAATTTAGCCATGTCTCCCATTGAATGGGTTGGATTAAATTTGATTTAAACAATACAATTAATTGATTAAAATCAATTGTACAATTATTTTACCTTTTTTATTTAATTAATCCAATAGCTTTGATTTTGATTAATTCATGATTTTGATTTTTAATTTTCTTGATTTGCCTTGCTTGATTTGAATTTGAATTGTCTTGACCAATTTAGGGTGTCTACAAATGCTCCTCTTTGAATCAATGTGCCAAGTACGTTGGTTCAAAGAATTGTTTGATGTTTGATTCACTGATTAACTGATGCCTAATCTTAATTTGATGTTGGATCCACTAATTAATGTTGATTTGATGATCTTGATTTGATTCTGATATGATAAACCTTGATGTGATTCCCTAATGAAAATTTTGACTATGATGCCCCACCGATGATTTGATGAATTTGATTAAATGATAGGATGTTGTCCTGATGATGAAAAAAACTTTGATATGATTCCTTGATTTAAATCTTTGATTTTGATATGATGCCCCCTCGGGAAATGAATCAAAATGATATTGAGAAATTTGATTGGATAAGTTGTGGATTTTTTGAATTAGATTAGGATTTTGATTTGTCTCCCGATAAAAATTGATTTGGAATATGCCCCGGTTAAATTAGATCATGGATGTGTCTTGAAGACTAGATTACATGCCTTTTTGATGAATAAGTAAACATTTTTCGATGTGTGTTTCAATGTCAGATGATAAGATATGATGCTTCAACCTCACGATCACTTGGTTGATGTTGTATTGATGTCAATCTGATAGGATGGGTTGGTTGATGGATTGATGTAAAAATCACTTGGTTGATGTTGTATTGATGTCAGTCTGATAGGATAGGTAGGTTGATGGATTGATTTTCCTTCCTCAAGATCTAGAGTTAGGAAATTTGATGCACTCAAGATGAGAAAATGGATGATAGGATAAATTATTAATGTTAGATGATCAATTTGATGATTTGACTAATTGATATTTGATTTAATAGGCTTAGTTAGATGTTTCGATGATACAAAATTAGGGACTGGTAGAAGAGCAGAGCCATCTGTTGTTGCAAGCGCAAATATAGGTATAGGTGATGGACAAACTTAGGTTGGCCCTAGATGATCAGATGGTTAGGTTGCCCCGAGGTGAGCAGATGCATATTGATGACATCCTTGATGTAACATTGATCATTTGATGGATCATACATTTGATGATGTACTTTGGTTATGGACTTTGATGATATAACCATGATTAACACTTCCCCCCTTTTTGAGAAACCCCATAACTAAGATGAATTCCTTAAAGCAAATCACTAAAATGCAAGTCTAATCTAAAAATGAATGCAATATGCAACTATGATTGTCACTTATCACGGGCTAATGCTATTTTATTTTTCATCATTGAGATTTTTGGAACCTGAAGTTGGTACAACCCTCACTGGTTAGATTTTGAAAACCATGATGATCTAAAAACCTCACTCCTTCATATTTTAATAATGAAGCTGGTACAACTCTCACTAGTTTGACCATGGGAGTATGAATACCACTTTCGTCGCATTCAATGTTGCTAGTAAACAAACAAGAATTGATCCCTTCCACATGTAAATGTCCTTGATGATTCTTTGATGACCATGTAATTAGACGTGTTTGCATACTTTCATGAATCAATCTTACAAGAAGACAAGCAGAATCAAGAAAATATCATGTCTCCATCATTGCTTATCTAGTCAAAGACATCATTGATTCGCTAAAAAGACATGATTCAAAAAATTAAGCAATACCCTGAAATAACATTGCTTTTGTTTGTGAATCCATATTTTAGAAGTACTTCATCCATTTTTATCTTTATTCAAGTTTTTAATCCTGATTAAGGCTTGATCAGATTTGATGTTACTGATTGGTGTGATGTTGAAGCTCAATCAAATTGGAATGTTTGAAATTTGATATGAATCAAAGGGTTTAAGTGTCTTGATTTTGGTTTGATGCAAAGATTTGTGTCAATTGGGTATGTCTTGATGAACTCACTGATTTAGGATCGTGCCCCCCGTTGGATAGAACAAAGATTTTGAACTTAGGCAAATCTCAAAATCATGATGAAAGCTTGGTATATGCAAATGCAGCTCTGAAAGATTTTTGGATTTTTTATTTTTAAGAATTTTTTAACTTTTTTTAGATTTGTAAAGAATTTTTTATTTTTTTTTATTTTTAGAGATTTCTGGATTTTTAAATTTTTTATTTTTTATTTTTTAAATATCTTTTATTTTTAATTTTAATTTTTAGAGATTTTTGGATTTTTTTTAATTTTTAAAGATTTTTTTATTTTTTTTGGATTTTGTATACAATTAAATGTATTTTTATGAAACATTGCATTATTCTACTCAATTTGATCAAAGGTAAAGATCCAACATGCTAAACGTCAAATTGAAAAGATTAAAATCATTCCATGTCTCTCTAACTAGGAAGCTAAAACAATGCTCTCAGATCTTAAGCACTCCTAAAGTGACAATCCTAGAATGAGAATTTGATATATGATGAAGATTAAGCTACATGATGTGCAATTAAGGTAAAATATGAAGAACTATGATGAAATTTAAACTAAAGATGCAAGAACAATGCTTAAATAACTCAAGCTATGCTAAGCATGGATGTAAAATCAACTATAATATTGATGCAAATTAACTATAATGAAAAAGCAAAAATGAATGGGTGTGAATTGGAGATTTTCTCTTAGAATGCTTCCTATTTATAGGATTTTCCCAAGGGTGGGGGTAGAGTGAACTAACCCTGATTGAGGTTGAGTCAAGTTGATGGTTTCAAATATTGGGACAAAGAGACAAAAATGGATGCTCAAGATAGCAAAGGAAAACTGAATGGTGGATGTCATTCAAATTCTCTCACCTCATTGGTTGATGGAGTTTTGTCCTTTTTTGGTGGGTGAGAATAAATGCATTTAATAATTGATTTAATTTAGCCATGTCTCCCTTTGAATGGGTTGGATTAAATTTGATTTAAACTATATAATTAATTGATTAAAATCAATAGGACAATTGTTTGATATTTTTGATTTAATTAATCCAATAGCTTTGATTTTAATTAATTCATGCTTTTGATTTTTAATTTTCTTGATTTGAATTTAAATTGTCTTGACCAATTTAGGGTGTATACACGCCCGATCCAAACTACCATCAACACCCATCACTCAAGCTTGGTGGGATAAGACCCGAGTTTACTCAAAGTCTTGTTTCTATACCAACTAGGTTATTTATCGGTTTGAGGTCATCCTCTAAAGGGGAAGCACTCCCTCTAGACAAACCTCTCTAGAAGCAAGGATAAGGTAAGATTAATCTTCACCCAAGATTCGCAAAGGCGAGGAGAGAGGACGCGACTATACTTTATCTTTTGTGTCACTTAAAGTAATGGGTTTTAACACAAATAGATCGAATGAAAAGTTTTTAACAAAAATTTTCCAAACATGGGGCTCTTTCCAAATTGAAACCTAATGAGAGCAACTAGATTCAACTATTTTAACCATAAGAAACCCCCACAAAGCATGTAAATGTGTTTAATGCATTCAAGAGTTCATTCCCTAAAAAGTATGTAAAAATTCCAAACAACATACAAAAGTTAGTAGTTTAAGTGATTTTGGGTCTTGGATGATTGGAAATAGCTGCAAAAGTGATTTTTCATTTAGGAAAATCAACAAAACAAGAAAATATGCAATAGGGAAGAAACACTGATGCACAAATGTAGGCATGGATCTGCACAGATGTTAGTTTTCAAAAAGTGCAAAAAAATTAGAATTTAAACACATGTTGAAATTACCTATACCTACCACGCGCAGGTGATGATATGGAAAGCATAGGTGACAATCTGCAGAAAATAAAGTTTTATTACTATGGTTAAAACTCAAATTTTTGACAGTATTTGGTTTCACAAAACCCAATGACTGTCAACAAACTGAGAGCAATAAAGACCAAAACAACAAAAATTAATTTAAAACCCCTTTAAACTTTGCTAGGTGGAGGCGGCGGTTGCAAGTGTCAATCTGCACAACTGTGGATCTGTGTTGATGACGATTAGTAGGCAGAGACATCTCTGCATAAGATGGAGGTGTCAATGCACATTTTGGGCCTGCGTAACACAAAAATTAGGAGAAATGTTTGGGTTTCTAGGGACGTGGATCTCACCAAGCATGCCAAAATGTACGCATCAAAACCTAACCTATGTGGAACATGCATAGACAAGAAAATGTTAGTTTAATTCAACATGTAAATATAAATATTTCAAATACAGCCTCTGATGAGCCAAAATGAATGCACCCAATGAACTCGTGTGCACCCAATGAACTCATTTGATTTTCTCTTTTGAGGAGATGTGGGTATGCTCTCCAAATATAATATATATAATCCCCAAATGCAAGCTTGAATTATGGAAATAAAGCCTAAATACACTAATGGGGACCAAGATCTCACAAAACTAGTATGAGGAACTAGTTTGTGAGGATGATCAAATGATGAAGATGGAAATGCAAAGATTGTTAAGATGATTATATATGCTAATGCAAGATATAAACTAGAAAGATTAAAAGCTACAATGGTCTAACATGTTACTCTATGCAAATATTAAGCTATGAAAGGGAAACTAACATGAAATAACTAAAATTCTCTAGAACCATTTTGGCATGATAACATTAGAACTAGAATGGATGGATTTGCTCTTGACAAGGCTACTATTTATAGATTTTTGGAACAAGGATGAGGGCTTGGATGAGGTAGAACCTATGTGGAATCCACATAGGAGCCACATAAGAGACACATAGGCTAAAGGAGGTGGCCATGCAAAAATCAACCTTGAGAAAAGATGGATATTAAAGGTTGAAAGGCTCAATGTTGCTCACACATGTGTGAGAAACATGGGAGAAAGGAGTGGGGACAAGAGTGTAAGAGTATTTAAGGAAGTTGGTTGGCTTCCTTGGGAGGAGTTAATTAGGGAATAATGAAGTTAGGAATCACCTTTTTAGGCTAATTAATCTAGGATTAACTAATGACATGTAACTGATTGAATGTTTGAAGATGTTAAGTTGATCACCAAAATGCAGAAAGATAATGCAAGACATTAAATCAGTTAATGAATTGTATTGTCATTGATGTCAACTTGATATAATCTAATTGGTTATAATCAAAGTGTCAAAGACTTCAAAGAATCAGAGAGATAAAGATTATGCTTTTAGTAATGCATAAAAGACAAGCATTCACTTTGTGACTTCAAACACCTATGGCTAGTGGAACCCGACGGATAGAGATCACCAAAAGTTAAGTCACAATGATGCCTGAGCAAGAACACCGACGAGAAGAATCACAAGCATACCCGATGGCTAGAATCATAGTGTAAACCGATGGAGAAGCCTGAGGAGAACTGGAGTTTTGACTGAAGCTATCAAAGTGTTGAAACACAAAAATTAACTTGAGTTCAGAAATGACAAAATATCTAGCTAGAAGAGCTAAATATAGACTTAACTGGTAGTTATCATTATTTTCATCGACAAGATAAAGCCAGAGATGAGTAAAGGATTTAAAGTTGTTTTGTCTAGTTGGCAAGAAAATCTCTATGAGATAAAACATGAGTTTTGCTTTAAATTTGATTGGCTAAGATTGCAGATCATGCCAAGATCAAGAAAATCAAGAACCTAACAACGATGATATCATTTCTATAAAGAGACAACTTAATTCATTACAAAAAAAGGGGATTGAATGAAAAAAAGGATGCTGAAGAGAAACTGATGAAGAGAAACTTAATACAATCTTGATCGATCAAGCTGGGGAAAGAGCTAAAGTTTTCTACGGACACTGAGCAACAGAGCATAGCATCACCAAGCAGAACTAAAGTGGAGCAAAGGTATTAAAATGACATATTGATCATATTAGTTTTATGATCTTACAATAGATCTAAAAATTTACAAGTATAAGTTGTATATGTGAACAAATCATATTGTTTTAGTTTAACCATTGATTTAGAAAGTCTCTTAATCAAGAAGGATTTAAAAATCCTTTCTATATTGAGATACATCCCAAGGAGTATCAAAAATCTTGATCATGAAGATAGCATGAGATGCCAGATACCTATTGACAAGCCAAGAGAGTGTTTGATCAAGGAAGGTAGCATAGAAATGCCTGATATCAAGTGACAGACTAAACTATTAAATCCTCTAACAAGGTCACACCTAACAGTGTGTTTGTAACCTTCAACAGGGTTGGCTCTTCACCGAGCTCACTTCAGAAGAGTGAAAATTTTGGGTTACTGGTCCCAAAAGGTTTTTCCCTTAACAAGGTTTCCATGTTAAAAATCCATGTTTCAATGTGTTTATGAGTCATTACTTTAGTGTTTTGCATTACACATAGCTAATCTGGGTTGATCGGTATACTCTAGATAATTTACTATTTTTTGGTAAATTAATAGACTGATATTCGGAAAACATATAGAATAAGGTTTAACAAAGCATTCTGAGCAGTAGTAATTTGATAAGTATATTTGAAGGCATTCATCTTATAGGATTGAAGATAACTAGAGGCTTAATATTGTGGTACTAAGTTTTTGGGTTGAGTAATTGAAATATTTTTTAGGCCACTGATTCACCCCCCCCCCCCCTTTCTATTATTACTAACAATTGGTATCAGAGCTTGTGTTCTTAGAAAGGGATTTTAACAACTCAAGCAAAAGATCACAAGATGAACAGATGAGATGTGCCCAAGTTGAATAAAGACAACTTTGCATCATGGAAAAGCAGAATAAGACTCCACCTATCAGGTATTGGAAATGATGTTACTCAATACCTTGATACTGAATATGTGTTTCCTACAGGACCTCACACTCTTGAGCAATTAAGAGTAAAGCATGAGCATAATTGCATGATGATAGAACTAGCCTCGTCACTCTCTGATGCTGAGTTTTAAGATGTCAAAACCTACACCTCTGCAAATAAAATGTGGGATAAGTTGGAGCTAGTACATGGAGGAGATGCCAATGTACTCAGAGCCAAGGCAGAAAGCCTAAGAGGGAGGTTTGATGACCTAAGGATGAAAGAAGGAGAAAATATCACTTAGTATAGCTACAGTATCAAAGAGGTAGTCAATGCTATCCAAGGAGTTGGAGGTGTACTTGAAGAGGAGGCAGTGGTAAGTAAAATCTTAAGAGCCTTACTGTCTGTATAAACTCTTAGAGTTTCTGATATTCAAGAAATGAGAGCAGTTGCAAACAATATAGTTACTCTAGATAGTCTGATTGGTAGACTCATTTCATTTGAGATGAATAACTTTAATAATAGTGTCTTACCATCTATAGAATCTGCATTCAAATCTTCTTTAAAGATAAGTAATTCAAGTCATAGACATGATGTGAAAGTGATAATGAGGATCAAGGACTTAATGAGATTGAAACACTAATGACAAGAAGATTGCAAAGAGGCAAATGCAGATACAAAGGTAAATTACCACTTGTATGTTTTAATTGTAAAGAGGTTGGACACTTTGCTGCAAGATGTCCAAATAGAAGAAAAGATGACAGAGGTAATGACAAATGATATGAGAAGAAGTTTGATGGAGGTGATAACAGAGATTACCGAAGCAACTGTCAATCTGACAAAATAGATACCCAAGACTATAAGGAAAAAGGGAAGAAAGCTTGTTACCTAGCTGAGAATAGAGTTGATGACACTGACACCGAATCAGAAGAAGACATTGAGATGGTATTTGTAGCCATGAAGGATGATTCAGATGAAGAAGAAGAAAGGTATGTAGAAACTACACTCATGTCTAAAGTTAGTAAGAATGATGTCTAGATTGTAGATAGTGGTTGCACTCACCATATGACCAGTGATAAACAAAAGTTTGAGTCTTTTGAATACTATAATGGTGGTTCAGTAAGAATGGGAAATTATACACCTTGTCCAGTTGAAGGTAAAGGAACAATAATGTTGAATAACCTGATCAAATGTGAAAATTCTTACTGGGTAAAAGGAATGAATTATAATCTATTAAATGTTTCACATCTGAATAATACAGGTCACTGAGTGGCATTTGAAAATAAGAAGCCAAAGATCTTCAATGAATCAAGAAGGTTGATCGAAACCAATGAGCAGACAAAAGGTAACCTTTTCTATCTTGATGAAACTAACACCACTTGTTTAATAGCTAGAAACAAAGACATATGGTTGTGGCACAAAATTTTGTGTCATGTGAATTTTTACAACATGATAAAGATAAGAAACAAAAGGAATTTCAGAGGCTTACCGAGCATGACTAAGCTCGAGCATATCATGTGCAAGAATTGTCAAAAAGGTAAGATGAAAAAGTCTAGTTTCAAGAGTAAAACCCATACATCTAATGCAATTCTAGAATTATTCCATACTAATCTATGTGGACCCATGAGGACAAAGTGTTACTATGGAGATAGGTATTTTATTCTCTTTGTTGATGATTATTCTAGAATGATGACAATCATGTTCTTAAAAGATAAATCAGAAGCATTCAAGATGTTTAAATGGTATAAGGCTATGGTAGAAAAACAAAGTGAAAATAAATTGAAATGCTTAAGGTCAGATAGAGGAGGGGAATTTACTTTAGATGAATTCACTAACTATTGCAATGAGCATGGAATTAAAAGACAAGTTTCTGCACCAAGAACACCATAGAAAAATGGAATTATTGAAAGGAGAAACAGATCAATTGTTGACTGTGCAAGAACACTGATGATTGAGAAGAGCATCACTCAAACTTTCTGGAGGGAAGCTATCAGTATTGTTGTCTACACATTAAACAAAGTACAATTGAAGAAGGACACAAATAAGACACCCTATGAGCTTTGGTATGGTCATACACCCAATGTAAGTTACTTCAGAATCTTTGGTAGTCAATGTTATATTTTGAAGGATGATAGAAATGGAAAACTTGACTCCAAAAGTGAAGAAGGTATCTTCCTAGGGTACTCAACCAAAAGCAAGACTTATAAATGTCTTAACAAGTCATATAACAAAATCATTGAAAGTGCAATTGTGAAAATAAATGAATTTGTAGAAAATAATGATAAGGAAAGTAGAAGAGAACTAGAGGAATGCAACATGTTTGTTTATATAGAACCTGGAACTCTACTTGAGCAACAGTGTATCACTCCTGAGCAACAGAACATTACACCTAAGCATCAGGCTGTAATTACCAAAAATTAGGAAAATCCTCAAGATGATGTTCCGAGTGATGGAGATTAGAATGAAGGTTAAGAAGATGATCAGAATGATGAACAGAGGGATAAACCAAAAATTTCCAAGTATGTCAGAAGACATCATCCACAAAATCAAATCATAGGAGACAAGAAGGCTGGAATGAGAACAAGAACTAAGTCACTGAACACTAGATGTTTACTTTGTGATTTTGAGCCTAAATCTATTAACACTACACTTTAGAATGAAGAATGGGTCAGTGCTATGAATGAAGAAATAAAATAGATTAAGAAGAACAACACATGGACACTAGTACCGAGACCAGATGACAAAAATGTCATCGATACCGAATGGATATTCAAAAACAAGCTAAAAGAGAATGGAGAAGTCACAAGAAACAAAGCAAGGTTAGTATGCAAGGGATATGCACAAGAAGAAGGTTTTGATTATGGAGAAACATTTTCATCCATTGCTAGACTAGAAGGATTTAGAATCCTACTTGCTTATGCTACATTCAAAGGATTCAAGGTATACCAAATGGATGTCAAATTTGCATTCCTAAATGGAATACTAGAAGAAGAGGTATACATTGAACAACTAGAAGGGTTTGTTGATCCAAATAAGAGAAACATGGTATGTAGACTACATAAAACCTTGTATGTATTAAAAAAATCACCTAGAGCCTGGTATGAAATACTTCACTCGTATCTCATTAGCATAAAATTTGTTAGAAAAAGTGAAAATAGCAATCTGTACTTAAAGAAGATATCGATGGTAATATTCTGATTGCTGGAATTTTTGTTCATGATATCATTTTTGGAGGAAATGAATTGTTATGCAAATCCTTTGCTAATGAAATGAGCAAAGAATTTGAAATATCTATGTTTGGGGAGATCAAATTCTTTCTTGGTCTACAAATTCTTCAACAAGATGCAGGTATATATATCACTTAGTCCAAATACATCAAGGAAGTGTTGAAGATATTCAAGATGGAAGATTCCAAACCAGTTGGAACACCTATGGCTACCGGGTGTAAGCTGACAAAAGAAGACAAATCAAATGAGGTAAATCAAACCTTGTATAGATCAATGATTGGAAAACTAATGAATGTTGTTCATACCAGGCCAGATATAGCACATGCTATTGGAATAGTTGCAAGATTCTCTACTAATCCCAAAGAATCACATATGACTGTTGTCAAGAGAATTT
This sequence comes from Thuja plicata, assembly GCA_018584345.1. Taxonomy (NCBI): domain Eukaryota; kingdom Viridiplantae; phylum Streptophyta; class Pinopsida; order Cupressales; family Cupressaceae; genus Thuja; species Thuja plicata. The sequence goes on from MU227026.1 coordinate 1,095,002, forward strand.
TGAGATATCTAAAGAACATCGAGGACTATGGCTTATGGTATAAAAGAGAAGGAAAATTTGAGCTACATACAATTCTATACAGATGTTGATTGGGATGGAAACATTGATGACCGAAAGAGCACAACTAGAGGATCATTCTTCATGGGTGACAGACTTGTCACATGGATCAGCAAGAAGCAAGGATACATCTCTCAGTCTACTATAGAAGTAGAGTATGTGGTTGCTACGAAAAATTACTCCAATATTGCATAGATCAAACAATTTCTAGAAGGTATGAATATGAAGATTCTTGAACCATTAATTATCTATTGTGATAACACCAGTGCAATTAAAATTTCTAAGAATCCAGTCATGCATGCTAAGACTAAGCATATTTCTATCAAGTATCACTATCTGAGAGAACAAGTGCAAGCAAAGGAGGTGATACTGGAATATGTTCAATCAAAGGAGCAATTAGCTGATATATTCACCAAGCCATTACTGAAAGATACATTTGAGTACTTGAGCCATGGACTAGGGTTCCAACCCTTGTCTATCAGTCAGTAAGATGACTAGGAGGTTGCATCAGTCTACACATAATCTGAAGATCATTCTTGTTGATGTAAACACCAAAATGAACAACAACAAATAAATCTGTACATAATAAGGTATAAGTATGCACCGAATACTAGAGACATTGTATTGCTGATAGATAGGGAAATTCAAGGAATATATTATATAAAGGGATGGAACATGATATAGACAACTTTTGTTTGGCATTGTTGTCAAAGCGAGATATTATTTCCATTATCATAAAGGAGATATTATCTCATTGATTAGAAAAGATTATATCATTATCCATGAAGTGAAGTTCCTGAGAATCAGAAGGAAGAGTTAATCAATATTCAAAGGGAGAAAAATTGATTACATATGAAATATCCATCTCAGGGAGAGGGTTCATGCAAGAGATAAATTGTTGTCAAAGGAAAAGGAGATTATCAAGAAGAGGAACAGTTAAGATAGAGCACATATCAGAACAGAGACATTAGATGCTATGGCTATCCAGTGAAGGGATTAAAGATTGAAGACAACCATTCTGCAAGAAACAAATCTAAGCTACTATTTGAGCTTACCGAAAGCTAGACATTTGTAATAGTTACAATAGGAAAGCTTGATGAAACTATTATATTTCATATTGTATTAATAATAGTATAGTATGATAATGTAGTATGTTTCCATCAATGCCAAAGGGAGAGATTGATTATATGCAACTGATTGAATGTTTGAAGATATTAAGTTGATCACCAAAATGTAGAAAGATAATGCAAGACATTAAATCCATTAATGAATTGTATTGTCATTCATGTCAACTTAATATAATCTAATCGGTTATAATCAAAGTGTCAAATACTTCAGCGAATCAGAGAGATAAAGATTATACTTTTAGCAATGCATAAAAGACAAGCATTCACTATGTGACTTCAAACACTGACGGCTAGTGGAACTCGACGGACAAAGATCACCAAAAGTCAAATCACAATGATTCCTAAGCAAGAACACCAATGAGCATTACCTACAAGAATTACCGATGAGAAGAATCACAAGAATACTCGACGGCCAGAATCATAGTGTAAACTGACAAAGAAGCCCGAGGAGAACTGGAGTGTTGACTGAAGCTATCAAAGTGTTAAAACACCAAAATTAACTCAAGTTCATAAATGATAAAATGTCTAGCTGGCAGAGCTAAATATAGACTTAACTGGTAATTATCATTGTTTTCATCGACAAGATAAAGCCAGAGATGAGTAAAGGATTTAAAGTTGTTTTGCCCAGTTGGCAAGAAGATCTCTACGAGATAAAACAAGAGTTTTTCTTTAAATTTGATTGGCTAAGATTGCAGATCACGCCAAGATCAAGAAAATCAAGAACCTAACAATGGTGATATCATGTCTATAAAGAGACAACTTAATTCATTACAAAAAAAGGGGATTGAATGAAAAAGAGGATGCTAAAGAGAAACTGATGAAGAGTAACTTCATACAGTCCTAATTAATCAAGCTGAGGAAAGAGCTAAAGTTTTTTGTGGACACCAAGAAATAGAGAATAACATCACCGAGTAGAACTAAAGCAGAGAAAAGGTATTAAAAGGACATATTGATCAGATTAGTTTTATGAGCTTACAATAGATCTGAAAATTTGCAAGTATAAGTTGTATATGTGAACAGATCATACTATTTCAGTTTAACCATTGATTCATAAATTCTCTTAACCGAGCAGGATTTAAAAATCCTTTCTATATTGAGATACATCCCAAGGAGTATCAAAAAATTTGATCATGAAGATAGCATGAGATGCCAAATACCTATTGACAGGCCAAGAGAGTGTTTGATCAAGGAAAGTAGTATAGAAATTCTCGATAGCAAGTGACAGGCTAAACTTTTAAATCCTCTAACAAGGTCACACCTAACAGTGTGTTTGTAACCTTTAGTAGGGTTGGCTCTTCACCGAGCTCACTTCAAAAGAGTGAAAATTTTGGGTTACTGGTCCCAAGTGTTCTTTCCCTTAATAGGGTTTCCACGTTAAAAATACATGTGTCAATGTGTTTATGAGTCATTACTTTAGTGTTTTGCATTACACATAGCTAATCTGGATTGATCAGTATACTCTAGATAATTTACTATTTTCGGTAAATTAATAGACTGCTATTCGGTAAACATATAGAATAAGGTTTAACAAAGCATTCCAAGCATTAGTAATTTGATAAGTATATTTGAAGGCATTCATCTTATAGGACTGAAGAAAACTAGAGGCTTAATATTGTTGTACTAAGTTTTTGGCAAAGGATGACCGAGAAACAGAGTGACTCGGGAAAAGAACACCCTGAGCAACAAAAATAGACTTGGACAAAGAACACCCCAAGAAATAGAAATGATACAAGAAAAGAGCACCTTGAGCAACAGAAAATGACTCGGGCCAAGCATACCCAAGCGACATAAAGAAACTCAAAACAAACATACCCAAGCAACAGAGAACAACTCAGAACAAGGATACCTGAGCAACAGGGTAATAGAGTACTTCACTGAGTAGTCTCCAAACAAGCTAAAGAACAAAAGAAAATATATTTTTGTTCGATACAGGATTGCCAAGGATCCTAGGATGCTCCTGCATGAGACACCCCAGGTAAAAAAAGATGTTCCCATAGAGGAAATCATGGACATCTTAAGGGAATCAGAACATGTATTCCATACTTGTTCTTAACCCATATCTCCTCTTGACCTTCATTCCATGCTGCCTTGACTCTTTCCATTATCCCATTAAACAAATTCATTAGTCTAGAACTTTTCTCAAATCTTATTCTTGCAACTAACAGTAGTTGACATTGATCATCCTTGATACTTTTGGTACTATCAGTGTTTTGATGAACTACATTCTCATCTGACTAAATAATCAACTCGGTATCATCTGCATCTCTCTGTGTCACTGGTGTCAACATCTGTTGCACTATCTCATCCAAAAATGTCATCTGTTTCTTAATCTCTACAATTTCCTCAGAGGTTTGATTCTCTTCTCCCTTCAATTTCTCCTTCCTTTCACCCATAGGTTCATCAATTCTCTTTTTCCTCATGTTTGTCACTTTCATTCAAACAACATCTGATAACTCCACATCCCTTAGTCCCTGCTTCCTGCAAAGGTAGCAATTTATGCTTGGATCCATCCTGCCTCACCACATAGGTATTTGCATGACCATTAAACATAACATGTATGTCATATTGCCAAGGTCTACCGAGAAACAGGTGACAAGCATCCATAGGAAACACATCACATAATATCTCATCATAATAATATCCAATCTTAAATTTAACAAGGAATTTATCCTCAACCCTAACCTTAGACACATCTTGTATCCAACTAATCTGATAAGGATTAGGATGTTTTCTTCTTCCCAAATTTAACTTACTAACCATCTCTTCTAAAACAAAGTTCTTAGAACTGCCACCATCAATTATGACATTACATACCTTATCCTTGCACTTACATATGGTTGTGAACAAATTTCTTTGCTGTACTGGTTCCTTGATACATAAAGCCAACCTTCTAGTGATCATAACTTCACCTTCTTCTGCAGTATTCACTGAGCTTTCCTCAGCACTAGGGTGAACTTCTTTTGAGGACGTGACTAGGCCCTATGTCCCTTCTCACCACACTAAAAATAAGTACCACTAAAATCACTTCTTCCTCTTCTTCCATACCCATGATTGTAATCCTTAGTAGTTTGACTACTGCTGGATCCTACCTCGGTCTACTTAGGATTATCCACCACCTTACTCTCAGCAGTTGTGTCATCAATCTTACCACCTCAATTTTTGTTATTTTGTCTACTCTCAAACTTCTTATTCAGTTTCTCCTCAATCTTCAATGCCATTTGATAAGCATCTCCTATGTTTTTCATCTGAACAGTAAGTAACTCTTCCTGAATACTAGGTCTCAAGCAATAGATATATCTAGGAACTTTCTCCTTGTCAGCTTCCAAATTTCCAGTCCTGATCAGAATCCTATAAAACTCCTCGGTATACTCTTGCAGCAATTTGTTTATCTGCCTCAAACCTTGTATCTTCTTGAACATCTCCAATTCATAATCTACTGGAATGAATTGCTTCTTCAACTTTTCAACCATTTGGTTCCATCTGATGATCTTGTCTTTACCTCTCCAACTTATTTCCAATTGAACTTATCTCCACCATATGTTCTCATGACCTTTTAGCTTTGTCTTTGCAAACCAAACTCTATCACGATCTTCCACTTCTTCATACTCAAATTATTCATCCATCTCATTAATCCAATCTATCAACTCTTCTGGCCTAAGGCTTCCAGCAAATGTAGAAACTTCAATCTTAGGTCTTTTCCCAATTTTATACATATCTCTCCAAAATCTAGCCTCCTCGGGATCTCTTACATCTTCTTCAACTTCTTCAAAATGATCTTCTTCATCAGACACTTCACCATTATGTCAGTTTTCTCTAGACACATTCTTTCTTTGTAACTCCTCTCGCAGATCTTGCACTTTCTTTTGCAAAGCTCAAAAATCTTCAAGATTGAATTCCTCCTTAGGTTCTTCCTCTATGATATCGTGAGTTTTCTTCAAAGGCATCCTTGCTCCAAAAATATCCATCAATTTAAAATCTAACTCCTTCTCCAACGATTGAAACTCTTCTCTGATACCACCTCATGCAGTCAAGTATGGAGGATCCAACAAAGGATTGTCCAAACTTGCAACCAATAACCATAACAACGGAAACAACTAGATACTCAGAAATATGATCAACATTCAAATCTCTATTATCATAGATAATCAATTAAATTTAACATGTCAAGTTGTAAGGCCTTCCTGGTTATGGCCAAATACAAAGATACTTCTCAAGATCAACTATAGATCATCTGCAAGACATACAACTCTCGATCCAGATTCTCAGATCCAACACTTCGATCTGCTTCCATAATCTAATGCCCTAAACTAAGAACAAATACCACTTAAATACAAAAGGCAACCAACAGGTTGGCCTACAATAAAAAACACTGGAGAAACCCCCGACCCATATTTAGGTCCACACAATCCCCAATGAGAGATCCACCATTAATACTAAAATCTAAATTAAATGCATAAGTCTACCACCAGATCCAACTCCAAAATAAACAACTCGGGAAAAGGATGACCAAGAAACATAGTGACTCAGGCAAAGAACACCCTGAGAAACAAAAAATGACTCGGGCAAAGAACACCTTGAGAAACAACAATGACTCAGGAAAAGAGCACCCTGAGAAATAGAAAACAACTCGGGCCAAGCATACTCAAGCGACAAAAAGCAACTTGGAACAAGCATACCCAAGCAACAGAGAAAAACTCAAAACAATCATACTTGAGCAACAGGGTAACATAGTACTTCATCGAGCAATCTTCAAACAAGCTAAAGAACAAAAGAAAACATATTTTTATTCGATACAGGATTGCCAAGGATCTGAGGATGCTCCTGCATCACCGAGTCATAAATACATTGAATCAGTTGAAAAATTTGATCTGACAGCTGAGAGAAAATGAAGGAAAACCTAATCAAGGATATTAAGAGGCAAAAATAGAGGCCTATATATCGATGAGCTTGTATGTTTATGGGAGAGATATTGGCAGATTGAAAGTTTGAAGTGTGGTCAACCTACCAAGTGAAACAGAGAAGAGAAAAGAGGTGAAGATCCAGTCTAGAGAAGAGATTGGTGAGTTATTGATGCCAGTAGTGATAGAGAGCACATAAGGGATCTGATCAAGCAAGAGGTAGTTTTTGTTATACATATAAAATTATTATGTTGCTCACTAACCTTTATAACTAAAAAATCTCTTAACCGAGTGGATCTAATAAGTCTTTTTGTAAATCCTTGAGAAAGGTAACATTCTAGAATGAATGTTTAATCCCTCTAACCATGTCACTCCTAACAGGTTGAAGATCTTAATAGATCTAAAGTAAATCCCCTAACAAGGTCATATCTAAAAAATGTGCATTGTAATATTTAACAGGATTGGCTCTTAACCGAGTATACTTCAGAAGAGTATTTTCTTTTTGTGGGTGACAATTCCCAAGGAGGTTTTTTCCTGAATTGGGTTTCCTTGTTAAATATAGTGTCATGCATGTTACATTGATAATTATAGATGTTAGTTTCTTATGATATATGTTATTCAATGAGACAAGTAGAGTTATAATAGTTTTGGTTGTTGTTATTTGAGTTACCAAGTTGAATCAGAGATCTAAGTTTTAAGTTATAAGATTCAATATTTTCTAATTCACCTCCCTCTCACTAAACCAACAATTGGTATCAGAGCTATTTCTCTGAGAGATAAGTTTAAAGTGACTTGAGTGAAAGATCCAAAGATGTATAAGAGGGAGGCACCTAAGTTGAAAATAAATAACTTTTTCTACATGGCAGAATAGGATGAGGCTACACATATCTAGAATTGGAGATTATGCATTAAACCATCTTAACAATGAGTACTCACCTCCACTGATTGGTCCTTTGACACTTGAGAAAATAAGAGAAAGATAGGAACAAACACAAGTCATGATAGAGATATCATCCACTCTCACCGACCTAGATTTCAATGATCTTCAAGGATGTGATACAACAAAGCAGATGTGGGAAATGTTAGCATTGGTATATGGCAGAGATCAACATGTTCAGAAGGATAAAGCTGAAAGATTAAGAGGCAAGTTTGAATCTATGAGAATGAAAGAAGGATAAATTATTGCACTATAAAACACACGACTAAAGGAAATTTCTATTTCTATCAGAGGTGATGGTGGACACATTGAAGAAGAATATGTTACAAGCAAGTTGCTGAGAACATTGTTATATATGTATGTCATTCGAGTATCTGTAATAAAATAACTGAGATCCATTCCTCAGATGATTGTTATCCTGGATGCTACGATCGGTAAGCTAACTAATTTTGAGTTGAATGATTTTGATAATAGTTTGCCTGCTACTTCTACGATTGAATCTGCATTCAAATCATCTTTGACTACTGGAAAGTCTAGAGAATCTAGATCTAGTGATGGATATGCAAGTAGTGCTAGTGAAAGGTTTCATAGTTGTAAAAGTGAGCTAGAGGAACTATATGCTGAAGATGAAAGAAATGAAGCTGATTTTGAAGCGTTATTAGCTAGGAGACTACTAAGAGGTAAAGGCAAGTATCGAGGGAAGCTACCTTTGAATTGTTTTAACTACAATAAGATTGGTCACATTGCTTCTAGTTGTCCTAACAATCATGATAAGAAAGACAATAGAGAGAGAGAGAGAGAGGAAATAAATCATGCTATATTGCTGAAGAAGGATCATTTGATGATGACATCGGCGATGAAGATGTAGAAGTTGTTTATGTTGCTATTAAAGATGAGTCTGATGAAGAAAGGTATGTAGAAGAAAAATCCCTATTCTCACAAGTAAGTAAAAATGATACATTAATTATAGACAATGGTTGCTCACATCATATGACTGGTGATAGTGATAAGTTTATTACTTTAAAAGAGCATAATGGAGGTAATGTTAGATTTGGAAATGATGCTCCATATCTTGTGAAGGGAAAAGGTTCTATATTTTTTTTGAATAATACTAATGTAATGATTTTTATTGGGTTGAAGGTCTAAAGTACAATTTGTTGAGTGTGGCATAGTTGAACAATACAGGACACCGACTAGAATTTAAAAATAGAAAGGTAAAGGTATTTGATCATAAGGTGAGTCAGATTGCTACTGGAGAGCAATCTAAAGGTAACCTATTCTACCTTGATACTTACATAAAGAGTTTTCTATTTGATAAGACTAAAGATGTATGGTTGTGGCACAAAAGGCTATGTCATGTAAATTTTGACAACTTAATCAAAGTGATTAAGAAGAACATAGTAAGAGGTCTATCGAGTTTAGAAAAACCTGATAATGTCATGTGCAAGGGATGCCAAGTAGGTAAGATAACTAAATCAAGATTTACAAGCAAATATTACACTACACAAGCTATTTTGGAGTTAGTACACACCGACCTATGTGGTCCAATGAGAACACAAAGCTATTGTGGAGATAAATACGTCATTTTTTTTGTTGATGACTATTCTAGAATGATGTCGGTCATGTTTTTAAAAGAAAAATATGATGTTTTTCAAATGTTTAAGTGGTACAAGGCTAGAGTTGAAAAAGAGACTAGAAGATGATTGAAATGTCTAAGAGCTGTCAGAGGAGGAGAGTTTACTTCTGATGAGTTCACACTCTTCTACAATGAAAATAGTATAAAGAGACAAATTTATGCACTAAGGACACCACAAAAAAATGGGATAGCTGAGAGAAGAAACAGATCTATTGTAGGTTGGTGCAAGGAGGTATAGAATATGGCGTTGAAGGCTCTCCCAACTACTAGACCACCTTGCAGAACCAATGCGGAAGCTAAACAACATAGTGAGAGAAGAAACAATAGATAACCTTTATCATTAATATATCAAACTTATTACATGCCAGGCTATAAGGCCTTCCTAGTTTTGGCCATATACATAACAATGAATTACATATTTGCCTTCATACAATAGAGATCACAAACCTTTGATCTCAATATCTAAATATTTTCTTTCTTTCTCTAAGATTGCTACCTAAACTAAGAACATACAAAAGAATATATACAAGAATCCACCAAAGAGGTCAGTGCTCAAATACATATGAGAGACCCAGATTTAGGTCCACATAGATCCCAATGAGAGACCCCACATTAATTCAGCAATGGAAATTAAATGTAGAAGTCAGCCAGATAAGGATAAAACATCTCGAGAAGATGGTCATCAAAAATTAGCGACTGTCGGTAAGACATACCTGAGCATCAGACAACCCATCGGTAAAGATATCAACAAAATTCATCGATAAAAGTATACCCGAGTATCAAGAAACCCGTCAGTAAACATATCACCGAAATCCATCAGTATAGCATACCCGAGCAATAGAAGACAAACTACAAAGCAAAAGTAAACATCTTTTTGGTTGAGCAGGATTGCCAAAGAACCAAGATGCTCCTGCATCAGACACCTGGGGTTACAAGAAATGATTCTCTGAATCATGTATAAGGTCCAACCTAAAATGAATCCAACTTAGATTGAGAAATCCAAGATGAGTTCTCAATCGGTCTGTTCTTCCACTTTACCAGATACTCCATGTATTATTTTCCTCTTGTACTTCTGCCAACTCTCTGTTTCAAAAAAATTTCAACTTCCTCTATCTACTTCTTAGGATAATCACTTGGTACTATCACTTCTTCATCAAGTTCATGATATTCATACAAGTCTGAAATATTGAATATAGGTGATATATCCATGTCATCGGGTAATTCAACTTCATAAGCATTTCCACTGTCAAATCTTCTTAGTATTTTGCAAGGACCAAATTTATTCATCTTCAGTTTACCATATGTTCCAATAGGAAATCTACCTTTCTTCAAATGAACCATTACAACATCACCAACTTGAATTTTTTTATGCCTTCTTGATTTGTCTGCACTGTCTTTGTACTTCTGATTACTTTTATCCAGCTTATGTTTTACATCTTCATGCAATGTCTTCAGAAACTTAAAGAAAATTCTTCTGCTTCTGAACTTATTTTCTCTTCTCCAACAATATCTCTCAAATCTGATACACCTCTTGGTTGTGTGCCATGAACAATCTCAAAAGGTGTCCTTCCAGTACTTCTATTTACTAAATTTTTGTATGAAAACTATTCTTGTGCCAACATCAAATCCCAATTACTTGGTGTGTCTCCAACTAATCATCTCAATAAATTACCCAAACTTTGGTTTACAACCTCTATCTGTCCATCAGTTTGTGGATGAAATGTAGAACTAAAACTTAACTCAGTATCCAACTTCTTCCAAAGTGTTCTCCAAAAATAGCTAACAAACTTACTGTCTCGGTCAGAGATAATACTCTTTGGTAATCCATGCAATCTAACAATTTCCTTAAAGAAAAGACCTGCTATATGTATTGCATCTGATGTTTTCTTACATGGTATGAAATGTGTCATCTTTGAAAATCTATCTAGAAAAATGAATATGGAATCATTACCTCTTGATGTCCTAGGTAAGCCAAGAACAAAATCCATGCAGATATCACTCCAAGGTTTCTCAAGAATAGTAATAGGTGTATACAAACCAGTATTCTAACTTACTCCTTTTGCAATTTGACAAAATCCATAGCTTTTCACAAATTTCTGAACATCCTTATACAACTGAGGCCAAAAATACCTCTCTTTCAGCAAACTCAATGTCTTATCAATACCAAAGTGTCCGTCCAATCCACTACTATGTTTCTCCTTAATCAAATTAGATCTCATTGAACCTCTTGGTATGCACAACTGAATGCCCTTGAATAACATATCTTCCTGAATGAAATAGTCTTCATACTTACTTTCTTGATTTGAATTAGGTTCTCTGCACACTCTCCACTTCTCAAAAAAATCAGGATCACTTTCATACAAATTCTTCATGCCATCAAAACCAAGAACCTCAATTCTGATTTCAGTCAACAAAGATATTCTTCTACTCAATGCATCAGCAAACCTGTTTGAAACTCCACTCTTGTGCTTAATGACAAATGAGAAACTCTGCAAATATTCTACCCATTTCATATGTCTCTGATTCAACTTATTTTGACTATCCAAATACTGTAAATCCTTGTGATCAGTATACAACACAAATTCATTTGGCATCAAATAATGTCTCCATTTCTTCATAGCTTGTACAATAGCATAGAACTCTTGATCATAGACAAAATATTTCCTTTTTGCATCATTCAACTTCTCACTAAAGAAAAAAATAGGTTTACCTTCTTGAGTCAACACAGCTCCAATTGCACTTCCACTTGCATCACATTCAACTTGAAATACCTTATTGAAATCAGGTAATGCTAACATAGGTAATTTCACAACCCTCACCTTCAAAGATTCAAAACTCTTTTCAACTCCATGTGTCCATTTGAATACTCTTTCAAGTCTCTTCTCATTGTTTCAGACATAGCATTACAAATAGAACTGAAATTTCTGATAAACTTCCTGTAAGAACTTGCCAATCCATGAAATGATCTTACCTCAGTGACATTTTCAGGTGTAGGCCAACTAAGTATAGCTTCAACCTTCTCTGGATCCATCTTCAAACCATCAGCTGAAATCACAAAACCTAAATACACAAGTTCTTCTTTCATGAAGGAACACTTCTTCAGATTTATCAGCAAATTTTCCTCTTTCAATCTCTACAACACTTGCCTTATATGCATCAAATACTCTTCTCTAGTCTTACTGAATATCAAAATATCATCCAAGTATACAATCACACATTTATCCAATAATTTCTTTAGAAATTCATTCATTAACCTCATAAAAGTACTCGGTGCATTAGTTAAACCAAATGGCATAACCAACCATTCATACAAACCTTCTTTTGTCTTCAAAGTAGTCTTCCATTCACCACCTTCTCTGATTCTGATTTGATGATATCCACTCTTTAAATCAATTTTGGTAAAATATCTTGCTCCACTTAAACAATCCATTATGTCATCCATTCTCTATATAGGAAACCTATACTTCACTATGATCTTGTTAGTTGCTCTGGAATTAGTGCACGTTCATCATTCTCCATTCTTCTTAGGTGCCAATACAATAGGTACTGCACATGGACTCAAACTTTCTCGGATCAAACCCTGGTTCAACAATTCATGAACTTGTCGGTTAAGCTCTTCATTTTTGGTAGGTGTTAAACAATGTGGTGCCTTGTTTGGTAAACTAGCTACATGAATCAGATCTATATAGTGACTAATATCTCTCATTGGTGGAAAACCATCAGGTACATTATCTGAAATTATCTCCTTGTACTCAGTGAGTAACTTTCCAACTTCTACAAGAATGTCATCTTCTATATTCTTACTTGGTTTGTTAGGAATCAATGCATAACAGATATCATTTCTTTTCAAATCTTTAACAAACTGTCTACCTTCCATCAGACAAACTTTCACAGATGTACATATCTCACCAAAAGATTCTTCAACCAAAGGTAACAAAACTTGTTTCTTACCAACAACCCAAATAGAATATTTATTCATTTTTCCATCATGTATAACATGCCTATCATATTGCCAAGGTCTACCCAACAAAATATGACAAAAATCCATAGGCATAATATCACACAACACCTTATCATAGTATTTTCCAATTTTCATATTCACAAAACATTGCTTAGACACCATTAATGTATGATCATCCTTGATCCATGATATCTGATAGGGTTTGAGATGTTTCATCCTCTCCAACTGCGACTTTGCAACCATTTCCTCAGATGCCATATTCTCTGAGCTTCCACTGTCAACAATCACCTTCCAAACTTTGTCTGCAACTCTACATCTGGTCTTGAACAAAAATTTTCTGACAGGATCTTTCTTATCCTTCTCACTCCATAGTATCCTTTGGATCATGAAATTTCCTTCCTTCTCATCTTCATTTGGTGACTCTTCTTGCACCAATACATTTCTGCTACTACTTCCCTTCTTGCTTGCATGTGTACATTCAAAGGATTTATGTCCTTCTTCACCACAATTGTAACAAGCAACTTGGAATCATTTTATGCTATATCCACCTCTAGAGTAATTTCCTCATCCTTGGTATGAATTTACACCTTTCCATTCAGTCTTCCCTTTGTCTTGAGATGTGTTTGAAATTGAATTGTCTGGTTTAGATCTACTGTTTTCACCATGAGATCTACCTCTTTCTCTAGGGAATCTACCACCTCTGCCTCTTTGTCTCTATTCATATCTTGTGTTCAACTTTTCCTTAGCTTTTAGGGAAAATTGGTATGTCTCCTCAATACTTTCCATCTTAACCAAACTAATCTCATCTTGTATAGAAATTCTCAAGCCATTCATGTATCTTTATACTCTCTCTACTTTGTCTTCAACATGTCCAGATCCGATGCTCAATCTGTAGAATTCCTCAGTGTAATCTTTTACTGATTTGTCTTTCTGCTTCAAACTTTGCATTCGCCTGATTGGGTTAATCTGATAATCACAAGGTAGAAACTTTCCTTTCAATTTTTTTACCATCTTATCCCATAACTTGATTTTGTCTTTACCTTTCTTCTTCCTATCCAATTGTAGATGTTCCCACCATAAGGATGCATGTCCTTTCAACTTTTTTCTTGCAATCTTGACCTTCTTATCCTCTGCTACATTCTCATATTCAAAATAATTTTCCATCTTAGTTGTCCAGTAAATCAATTCATCAGAATCCAATTTTCCACTATTCTCAAGAGGATTAAGCTGAGGTGTGGATTTCAAACTTGTCAAAGCTCTCAAGAATCGCTCTTATTCCTGATTCATTACAGGTGCAGCTTCACCTTGAACCTCTTCAATTTCATCATCACTAACATCCTCAAGATGTCTTCCTCTACATTGGGCTGTCTCAATAGCTTCCAATCTAGCATCCATCTGTCTAAGCATATCATCTAGACCTGGATCTGCATTTCCTCTCCCACGAATCATATTGAATCCCTCTACAATTATAGGTCAAATTGCAACCTGCTACCCCACAACAATACCAACTAGGGCTAGGGTTTACAAGAAGGAACTTAGATCTCACCAAAGCTCTGATACCACTTGACGCAAGGAGGTATATAAGATGGGGCCAAAGGCTCTCCCAACTACCAGACCACCTTTCAAAACCAATGCGGAAGCCAAACAACACAGTGAGAGAATAAACAATAGGTAACCTTTATCATAAATATATCAAACTTATTACATGTCAGGATGAAATTCCTTCCTAGTTTCAGCCATATACATAACAATGAATTACAGATTTTCCTTCATACAACAGAGATCACATACCTTCGATCTCAATATCTAAACATTTGCTTTCTTTCTCTAAGATTGCTACCTAAACTAAGAACATATAAAAAAAATATATACATGAGTCCACCAAAGAGGTCGGTGCTCAAATCCATAAGAGAGACCATGATTTAGGTCCACATAGATCCCAATGAGAGAACCCACATTAATTCAGCAATGGAAATTAAATGTAGAAGTCAGCCAAATCAAGATAAAAATCTCGGGAAGATGATCACCAAAAATCAGCAACCGTTGGTAAGACACACTCGAGCATCAGACAACCCGTCGGTAAAGAGATCACCAAAATTCATTGATAAAAGCACACCCGAGTACCAGGAAACCCGTTGGTAAAGAGATCACTGGAATCCGTCAGTAAAGAATACCTAAGCAACATAAGACAAACTACAAAGAAAAATTAAACATCTTTTTGGTTGAGTAGGATTGCCAAAGACCCAAGATGCTCCTGCATCATAGGTTGTGTTAGAACACCGATGATTGAGAATGGCATTTCTCAAACCTTCTGGAGAGAAGCAGTCAACACTGCTACTTATACACTTAACTGAGTACAACTGAAGAAGGGAACTAACAAGACACCTTATGAGATATGGTATGGACACAAACCGAATGTAAGTTACTTCAAAGTATTTGGAAGTAGGTTTTATATTCTACAGGATGCTAGAGATGGAAAGTTTGACTCTAAAGGAGATGAAGGAATATTCTTGGGATTTATACTAAGGGAAAATCCTACAAATGTTTGAATAAGACTACTAACAAAATTGTAGAAAGTGCAAATGTGACGATTGACGAATTTGCAGAGAAGAATGATGAAGACAACAAGAAGGAACCCAAGGATTATCAAATATTTGTTTATGTACAGACTGATATTCCTAAAACCTTACCGAAAGCACAAATCAAGGAAGAAGATGAGAAGAGAACAGAGAGAGCTTCCACCAAATGGTGGAAATGAAGAAATACCATCGGCTACCAAGCCTGTTTCAGGAAAGTATGTGAAGAGACACACTCACCAAGTAGAATCATTGGAGACAAGACTATTGGAGTTCTAACAAGAAGTAAGGTAAGAGACAACACATGCTTAATATCTAAATTTGAATCGAGAAAAGTGAAAGATGTATTAGAAAGTGAAGATTGGATGAAATCAATGAAAAAAGAGTTAGATCAAATTCAAAAGAATAATACATGGAATTTGGTACCGAGACCAAAAGATAAGAATGTAATTGGTACTAAGTGGATTTTCAGAAATAAGTTGAATGAGCATTGTAATGTAATCAGAAATAAAGCAAGATTAGTTTACAAGCGGTATGCACAAGAAGAAGAATTGACCATGGTGAAACTTTTGCACCTGTTGCTAGATTAGAAGGAGTTAGAATTCTACTAGCATATGTAGTTTATAAGGGATTCACATTTTATCAAATGGATGTTAAGTCTGCATTTCTTAATGGTATTCTAGAAGAGGAAGTGTATATTGAACAAGCTGACAGATTTTATGAAAATAATAACATGGACATTGTATGCAAATTGCACAAAGCACTATATGGATTGAAACAAGCACCCCGAGAATGGTATGAAAGATTGCATTCATATCTAATCAAGATAGGATTTAAAAGAACAAGTGACAACAACAATGTGTATTTGAAATGTGATAGTAATAACAAAGTTCTAATTGCTGAAATATTAGTTGATGATATTATTTTTGGAGGAAATGACACATTGTGCAGGTCTTTTGCTAAGGAGATGAGAAAGGAGTTTGAAATGTCCATGATTGGAGAGATTAAATTCTGTCTTGGACTTCAAATTCAACAAGTAAAGGATTAGATCTACATTACACAATTGAAGTACATCAAAGAGATCCTAAAGACCTTTGATATGGATGACTCAAGACTGTTTGGAACACCAATGGTCACTGGTTGTAAGTTATCAAAATAAGATGACACAAAAGAAGTAAATGAGACACTCTACCTATCAATGATTGGTAAGTTGCAATAAGTAGTACATAACAGACCTGATATTTCTCATGTAGTAGGGATTTTTGCAAGGTTTTCTTCTGATCCAAAGGAAACACATGTTTGCAGTTAAGAGAATCTTTAGATATCTAAAAGGCACTGAAGATTTTGGTATACTATACAAGAAAGGAGGAGAATTTGAGTTGAAAGTATACACCGATGTTGATTGGGCTGGAAACATTGATGATAGAAAGAGTACAAGTGGCAGAGCTTTCTTCTTAGGAGAAAGACTAGTTACATGGCTAAGTAAGAAACAAAGTTGTATTTCACAGTCTACTGTCGAGGCTAAGTATGTTGTTGCAGCTATGAATTGTGCAAATATTGTATGGATCAAAAAACTAATTGAAGGTATACAAGAGGAGATTACCGATCCAGACACTATCTATTGTGACAACACAAGTTCTATAAACATATCAAAAAATATGGTAATGCATTCAAAGACCAAGCACATATCTATCAAGTATCATTACTTGAGCGAGAAATTTCAAGACAAACATGTAATGTTGGAATATGTGAACTCAAAGGAACAACTAGATGACCTATTCACTAAGCCACTACTAAAGGATGATTTTGAGTATCTTCAATGTAAATTAGGGGTCCTATCCCTATCCAACATTCATTAGTGCAAGAGGCATGTTACATCAATTCTAGGATTCATTAGAATATCTATTTTTGTGAGTTGATGCTAATGATCACACTTTAGGTGATTCCTGAAGTTGTGAAGGGGATTATGTATGCAAAGAGATATCAGTACATGCAAGGTATGACTCACTGCCTGAACAAGATTTTGGTAGTATGAATCTTTGGCATTTATGTCAAAGAGGGAGAAGTAAGTAATTGTTGTATACAAAAGTGGAAAGACTTCATGTAAGAATGTGAATGTGAATGTGAATGGAGAATAATGATGGACACCACAAAGAGGAAGCACAAGCTAAGAGGGAGCAAGATAGAATAGAAAGCTCAGAGTATACCATCATCAATTCATAGTGTTTCCATCAATGAAAAAGAGGGAGATTGTTAATTAACTGATGGTAATAATGATGAAGACCGACTTCAGAGGAATACAAGACAGTAGAATGGTTAGATCAGTTGTTATTTTTTCATTGATGTCAAGTAATTGATTTTTGGTTTATATTAAGTTGCCATATCATTCAGGGAGGAACTTAATTGGTTAGATAATAAATATGAGACAATGATAAGGTACTATTGGTATAATTGTTTTCTACTTAACATTTGATGTTGTTAAGTTGGTAAAGTAAGAAAGGTCAAGTCGATAAAGGGAACAAGCCTAGTTACCGATTAGAGAGAAGTCTATTGGTAAAGTGAAGTGTTAGTCGGTCGAGCAAAGAAAAGTCAGTTACCGAGCGAAGTTGACAACCGAGAAGAGGTCAGTCAAAGAGAAAGGTTGGTAACCGAGAAAAGTCTGACACCGAGTGAAGTCAATCACTGAGTCACCAAGTGTGGAACAAAGTTAGAATTCGAGGACCAGAACAAATTTAATGTGAAGGCACAAAGATTAAGAAGATGCTAAGGATGAACACAAAGTTTGTTACAAAGATCTATAGTCATGAAAATTCTAGTTCAAAATCCGAGATGAAGATTAAGAGGCAAAAGGGAAGTTGTGAGTTCCAAGAATAGTACAAGTTTTGAGGTAAAAGTTAACCATTTAACCGAGTAGCAAATACATTGAATCAGTTCAAAAAGTTGATCTAATGGCTGAGAGAAATAAAGGAAAACCTAATCAAGGAGATTAAGAGGAAAAAATAGAGGCCTATATAGTGATGAGCTTGTATGTTCATGGGAGAGATGTTGGCAGATTGAAAGGTTAAAGTGTGGTCAACCTAATGAGTGAAGAAGAGAAGAGAAAAGAGGTGAAGATCCAGTCCAGAGAAGAGACTGATGAGTTATTGATGCCAGTAGTGACAAAGAGTGCATAAGGGATCTGATCAAGAAAGAGGTAGTTGTTGTTATACAGATCAAATCATTACATTGTTGCTTACTAACCTTTGTAACAGAAAAATCTCTTAACCGAGTGGACCTAATAAGTCTTTTTGTAAATCCTTGAGAAAGGTAACATTCTAAGATGAATTTTTAAGCCCTCTGACCAAGACACTCCTAACAGGGTGAAGATCTTAACATATCTAAGGTAAATCCCCTAACAGGGTCACATCTAATAAATGTGCATTGTAATCTTTAACATGATTGGCTCTTAACCGAGCATACTTCAGAAGAGTTTTTTTCTTTTTGTGGGTGACAATACCCACAAAGGTTTTTTTCCCAAATTGGGTTTCCTCATTAAATCTGGTGTCATGTGTGTTGCATTGATAATTGTGTATGTTAGTTTCTTATGATATATGTTATTGAATGAGGCAAGTAGAGTTATCATAGTTTCAATTGCTGAAGTTATTTGATTTACCGAGTTGAATCAAAGATCTAAATTTTAAGTTATAAGATTCAATATTTTATGATTCACCCCCCCNTTCCCCCCCCCCCCCCCCCCCTCAGTAAACCAATAGGTGATTCTATGTTTGCATATAATATTATTATGTTGGAAAAACATGATTGTTGGTAGCTACAGTATAGGCTTGACACTCAACTAAATCAGTTGCAATTTCTTGCATCTTTTGAAGTTAGACATTGTTAGAGAGAAGCTAATAAGGTCGCATAGTTTTTGGCCAATAAAGTAATTGATGTGGTTCTCCTAGTGTAGGAAGTGCATGAAAATTATCTTACACATATGGTATAATTGTCCTCATATTGATCATGGTGAATGAGCTTAATTTGTATGGTTTTCTCTTATTCGCTATGGTGTGGGTGAGGTTTGGTCTATGAGAAAGAGTTCTGGTATTAATACAAACTTTCTCTTAGATCAAGATCAAGCATTGTTTTAGAGAGTTCAATGTGGTGGTTAATCATTTGGAAAATTTAGCCATTGATGGTACTGATTTAGTCAAGGAGGTGGATGGTTCCTCCCTCCTCTTCTTGAAAAAGGATTAATTGCTTCCTTTTTCTTTATCCTATCCCCCCCAAATTTATCCTTGGTCCTCTTAAGTATAATTGGTATACCCCTCTATTGCACTTCTTTTCAACTTAACCAATTTGTTTATTGAAAGTGATTCTATGGTTGCATATAATATTATTATGTTGGGAAAATCTGATTGTTGGTAGCTACAATATAGGCTTGACACTATACTGAATCATTTACAATGCCTTGCATCTTTTGAGATTAGGCATAGCTACAAAGAAGCTAACAGGGACATAGCTTTTTTGGCCAATAAAGCAATTGATGTGGTGCTCCCAGTGTAGGAAGTGCACAAAAATTTGTATAATTATCTGCATATTCATCATGGCGAATGAGCTTAATTTGTATGGTTTTCTCTTATTCACTATGGTGGAGGTGAGGTTTTTTATATGATGCTAATTGGATTCTTTGCTTCTTTGTTGTGTTGGTTATCTATACTATATCTTTGCACTTTTGTGCCCTCTCTTGGCACTCACACTCATCTTGGGTGGCTGGGGTTAACTCCTTTGGATTAATCCCACTCATTCAGATGGGGGTGAGGATGATTTTATTTATATGTTATAGATTTGATTTTTTTTTTGAGCTTCTATCTTTGCATGGGGTAATTTGCAACATTATTTGTCTGTATAAGCTTGTTGTATATTTTATCATCTCATTACAATGGGTTGATTGTGGTAAGATTGATCGTTTCAAATATATGCTTCAAGGGAGCATTCTAGGAGTATTTTTCTTCTACACGTATTCCTCTATGGGTATTCAGGATGGATTGTCGTTTGTATCAAAACACAAGAAACATCAATTACATAAAATTTGGTTTTGTGAGTTGTGATTCATGGCCTTTAGGCTCTTTTTTGTTCAGCATCTTTTGATGTTTGTATTTAATTAATTCTAATCTCCAAGGTATACAAATGGAGTATGTAAAATTTAGTAAGTGGTGGACGTCATGTTTTGGGGACTATCATTTCACAATTGTTCTTGGGATGGCTCGTATCTTGGATGAATTGGGTTCTTGTAGCAGTAGTCTTTCCGATGAGTCTTCATGTTCTTCTAATTGGTGATTCTAGTTGTGGGAGGGGGGGGGGGGGGGGGGGTTTTNGTTCTTCTAATTGGTGATTCTAGTTGTGGGAGGGGGGGGGGGGTGGGAGTTTTTAAATGAAAATACTCATATGAATATATGTTGTACTGGTGGGTACACATGTTTTATTTCTCTTCTCCTCATTTGTTTCGATCAAAGAAGTTTGTCTTTAGTTAGGACTTCATGGATTTGGGAAAAATCAGAGGTTTTCTTCTACTGGTTCTTTCCTATTGGTGCCCTTTGAACCAGGAAAATTGTAAAAAATTATTGTAATTAATAAAATATTTTAGTGAAATATCCACTTTTACCATAATAATAATAATAATAATAATAAGTATTTAATTAAATATAATGACATATGGAATAATTAAATAATATTAATTATTTAATTACTTTATAGATAAATAATCAATGAAATAATTGATTAGACGTTTAATAATTAAGTAATTAATTAAAATCACTTAATTATGATTTTGATAGGAAAATGATGATTTTTGAATTTAGAATATAGTAGAAAGATGCCAATAAATTAAATAATAAATATTATTTAATAATTGAAGAAGAATGTTAGTAAAGTTATTGCATTAAAGCAACTGGTCATTTTTAAGTGTCTATAGTAATCACTAAAATCAAAAGTCAACTTTGCCTTGTTTCGCAAACTGTATTGTGGGGGGTAATCAATTGTTGATCTCAATTTATGATTTGAGAAGTGTATCATTGATGTAATCATGGCTTTTTTAATTACTTTAGAGATGGAGAACTATAAGAAATGGAGTAATCACATTCTCACTTATCTTAGTGAGTGTAATTTATTGGCCTATTTGTATAATGAAGTTCATTGTCTCGATGATGCTTGGGATTATGATATATTTGGAAAGGGTTTAGGGCTCCAATTTTTTATGTCATTGTTGAGCATGTTGATGATAACTTTATGGAGTCACTTATTTACTTTGATTGTCCTCATGGACTTACATTCGGGAGGTATATGAAGACCATGATTCTTCACTATCTCTCAACCCTCCTCTTTCCAACTCCAATGTGCCTCTTCATTCTTCAAAGAAGATAACCCATGGTTGTGATCCTTTGGAGGAGATTGCAGATGCTTCAAAGGTTCATGATTCTTCTTTTGATATCACACATTCATATCTTGTTGGTGATTCCAATGAGTCATTGCAAGAGATATATATTTGTCTTCCCGATTGGGATTCCTATTTACTAGATATTGGTGCATTGTTTGTGGAGTCTCAGATTTCATATTTGGGAGACACATCTGAGGGGACTTCTATTCTCTTTGATGACAACTTCATCACAGTTAGAGAATCTTCTTCACCATTTTTGGAGATTGATTTTCATGAGTTTCCTTCTTCACTTGATATGTCACATTGCTTGACTCAGTTTGATCATGATTATGTGATGGCTTCTTCGAGCATGGAGACTCTCATTCAGTTTTTAGAGACATCTATCCTATTTGATGGGGTAAAAGCACAATAATCTGTCACCTTTTAAGCTAACTTGATTGACTCGGTCGAGTTAGACTCGACCCAGTCTAAATTGGCCGAGTCAACGTGGCAACGAATGGCGCCTATATGGCCAAGTCAGCTCGTGTGTGAGCCAATGGGAGGGCCAGTAGGACTCGGCCGAGTCTACCTAGGTGGCATGCCATGTGGCAGCCAAACCTCCAAAAACATAAAAAATCTATAAGTTTGCACTTATGCTATTTTTTTCTCTACTCAAACTAGAAAATGTCAAAAAACTAAAAGTACCCTTTTATAGATCTCAGAACTACGATTCTCGACATATAAATTTTATATTTTTTTAACTACAAAACATTGAACAAATTCGTTAAAAACTACATGTAGGTTATTAAAGATTTCAGAAGTCGTTGATTTGGATAATATAAAAAAATTCTAAATCAATTCAAAAAAAATTTAAAATCATAGATAACACTAGAGAAGAGAGTCCTCTTCAATAATATGTAATTTATTTGGTTTTTGGTATAGTTTTGATAGGGGGAAAATGGCGGGAGACAAAACTGTTGATTTCAAGTAAGTTCAACTTTGAATACTTATAACGGGCAAACTATACATCGAAAACACTTTTTTTTTTTTTATGCAATACATATACATGTCATCTAAAACATATTCTAAAATTGGAGGAAAAAACAATGTTTTACTTATAATGATTTGGCAGGAAGTAAACTCCCTGATTTACAGTATTTTTCATAAAATGAAAAATAGACCTTTAATTTTGGTTCAATTTTTTAAAAAAAAATTATAGGAATATAATTCATCCTATTTGACACATTTCATCAGTTTACATCATCTTCAAATTCTCAATAGAAATATGACTTTTATGCCCTTGAAGTTTTACAAATTAACCTTTTCCTTTGTAAAAGGGTGACAGATTATTGTGCTTTTACCCGATGATAGTTGTGGCACCCATGTTGTCACTTTATCTTTGTCTTTGGAGCTTGTTTATAATCAATTTTCATTAGTTCCTTTCTTATCACCTTCTATTGTGATTGGGTATGTTCCCGATTGGTTCATGGCATCTTCATCATCCAAGGACGTGACAACACATAAGAAGATTTTAGAGACATAATCATCATACTACATTTGGATTCTACTTCCTAAATCATGTCCACAATGGGAAGCATTCTTGCATTTGTACTTGGTCTATCTTCTTCCCAAGGGGAGAAATGTTGTTTGTAGGCATTGGACTATGTTTTGCCTTCAAGCACTCACCATATTTGTAGGAGATTGTTCATTATGGGGGGCAATATTGTCTCCTTTCTTCTTGTGGAGGGATACTTGATTGTATATACATGATCTATGCAGTCCTTAGGGAGTCTCGAGTCCTTCATCCATGCATCTTGTTTATTTTCATCTCTCTTTTGGGGGGAGTTTTATCCCCATGTGGTTTTCTCCCTTTCTCCTCTTTATGAGAGATTTATTGCATTGCATTTGCATATTGTACATGGGTACCTAACATGGCCTAGTAGTTGTGACCCATCTCGCATTGTGAGTTTAAGTGCATTCCCCTAAGTTGCACTTAAGGGGGGTGTTGGTGTAATTAAATATTCACTAATTACACTTTACTTAAGCTTACTTAGAATAATGCATAACATTATAGTTTGCATTTAAGACACTTAGGAGTTTGCACCTTAATTTGCGCATGGTGTAGGAGAAACTCCACTTTAGGTTGTGATAGTTGTTATCACATTTCACTTTATGTGTCATCTCCACCTTTAGTGCACTTATCACATTATCATCCCCCATATGTTGCACATGCTTCATTGCGTAATGGAGGATGATCCACCTTTGGTGAACATGGGATTTCACCTTGTGTGGGTGATAACTTATCTCCTCCTTATCATAGTCTCTTATTGCCTTGCCTATATAAGAAGACACATCTACATTGTAAATCAAGTGAGGCCATCAGTTATGGTATTATAATTCAACTGATGTCTATTAGCAATATTATCATTCTTGCATCTTGTTGCAATTGTCTTGTCATTCTCTCGTGGAAGTTATCTTGGTCTTACATTTGATCGTAGGGGTGTTGTAGAGTCACCTAAAACTCTAACAAGATCAACTCATGTCTAATAGAAAAAAGTTAACAACATTTATTTTGAACATGAATTTTAAAAGTTCAACATTGAAATTTTGAATGAATGAATATCCTTAGAGAAAATAATATAGCACATAAATCAACACAAAGGTGTTTTAGATTTACTTACAATGTTAAATAAAAAAAAAGTTGACAAGATATATTTTGAATTTGAATTTAAAAATTCAAGATTTAGACATTCTAACTCCTCCACATTTTCACTTATCTTCGTATTCTCAAAACACAATATATCAACATTCTCAACACCCCATTCTTGCAAGAATGCACACATTCAAACTCAATCATGTAATTTGATTTGTATAATATCTTTATATCTTCACAAAGAACCTGCTAGAACTTCAACATTTAAAACAATTGTAAAAATAAATTATATCAACTTTGCACATCTTCAATCTAAAGTAATACATAACGAGTCTAGAAATTGAAATCAATCTTCAACAACGAATGGTAATAAAAAATATAATATGATATAAATTATTAAAGGAAAAAGTTAAAATGGCATGGGTATGCTATCTCCCCCATTAAAATTCTATGAATAAAAGATTAATATAAAAAAAAAAGAGTATAAATTAATCTTATATAAACTAACACCCAGACAAACTTGTACCATAATGTCGGGGTCATTTCCTTTGGAGTATACATGGAAAGAAGGAAGGAGAGCATTGTATGTGCAGAGTCCCTCCCACATACCTACGTAGAAAAGTTCTGGTACACTGGTTGCCTCGCAAAATCCTACTCCCTTATCTAAGTGACAAAAACACAAACGTGAGGCCAACAGGTCTCTGTCGTCCCTACATCCATAATGCCAACACTAGGCAGATTTTGTGGAGAATTTTTTATTCCACAGAGCTAAATGGATCGGTCCTTTATCCATTTTCTAGGCCATGCCTGCTTGCCACCTGTCAACTCAACAATTAAAAGTAGACCGAATACGTGGTACAATTGGATCCGGTTGATAGGTCATGCTGTACATTCAGAAACCTCAACTGCATAAATCACTGACAATACCAAATCTGACAATTCGTCAACGTAAAGAGGCCCAATTGCAGTCTCCAATATGGTAGTTATTCCTCCTAAACAATCTCATTTGTAAGGCGATCATCAACAGTTTCTCCATTTATTTTGAGAATTGGGCATTTCTTAGACAATCTCATTTCTAAGGCATTCGTCAACACTTTCTCCATTTATTTTGAGAATTGGGCATTTCTTAGAAAATCTCATTTCTAAGGCATTTATCAACAGTTTCTCCATCTATTTTGAGAATTGGGCATTTCTTCTGCCTGCAATTTGAAATATTATTCAACCAAGCTACAATAGTCAGGAATCTGGACAATGCCCGACTCTTGAATTCTAATGTAAGGGTTCATGTGATGGGAACACGCACTTTTAATTATTATAGTCTTTAATTCTCTGCGAATCGTCAAGTTTATTCATTTAAAATAAAGCATAGATGTCAATCCCTGCTGTAGTCAATAGAATTCCACCGATATTTGTCCACAACAACAAGAACTGTTACCCACAGCAATGCCTCCCTTCCAAATTTTTTGGTGAAACATTAGTTAGGAACCCAACAGGTTTTACATCAATTAACAAAAAGACAGTGGCCTTTGCTAGTCCTAGAAATGAAGTTGAAGAGAACGACAAAGAACAGGAGGGAAAGCAGTCCGTTTCTCTTTCACTCGAGGATGTGAATCCTGTTGGGCTTGGTAGGAAATCTAGACAGGTATTTGATGAGGTGTGGAGAAAATTTTCTGAATTGGGTCAGTTGTCTCGTACTCCAAGAACTGATATGGAGTACGAGTCAGTGCTCGTGGGAGGACCCATGTGTGAATTCACAATTCCTGGTGCACAAGACACCACTGTACTGGTTGTCGGAGCCACAAGCCGAATTGGTCGCGTTGTTGCCCGAAAGCTTATGCTGAGAGGCTACAAAGTCAAGGTATGATTCAACATTTGTAGTTGTATAGGGTTTTCTGCTTAATTACTTTGCTTTGACTTTTTTTTAGTGTCTTAAACCTTTCATGTTATAGTCCGAAGGAGATGCACTATGTATTTGCATTGTTTACTTAGAGCAGGTAATTCATAGCAGTTGCTTGAGCGATTTTGCATCACTGGTGGGCATTCAATATTATTATTAAATTGATAAATTCTGTTAGTAGACTGCAGTCACATATCTAATTTGATATTTGTGAAAATGGGAATGATGCCTCTTTGAGCATAGACTTGTCAAGGCCTTTTGATAATAACCTTCTGGCATACGTGGATGATATCTCTGGCAACTTTTTTTTTTTAATCATTACTATTTATGCAATTTTTGGAAGTTGGCCTAAGGCATTTTCTCAATTCAGGCCTTAGTGCGAAACGCAGATCCAGAAATACTAGAGATGCTTCCAAGATCAATAGGGATAGTGGTTGGTGATGTAGGTGAGCCGTCAACACTCAAAGATGCTGTAGAAGGTTGCAGTAAAGTCATTTACTGTGCTACTGCACGCTCCACTCTTACTGGAGATCTTAATAGAGTGGATCATCTCGGTGTGTACAACTTGTCAAAAGCTTTCCAGGTTTGTATCTATGACACATTTCAATTTCATGAATCTGCTAAATAGTCATTTCCTTAGTTCCAGTTTATTGTTTTAAAAAAATTATTTTGTGTTGTTATCAAATAGTAAAGAGAACCCTTTTCTTCACTTCTTTAATTGATCGGTAAATTTTCCTCATGGGTATAGTCTTAGATGGCATGATGAAAGGGTGTTTCTCCTTACAATTTCACGCAGGATTGTTAGTTGGCTTCTTCCACAGGGGTGTTATTTCTACCTAATTTAACATTAATATTTGTGCATTTAAGCATGTGACATGGCCCTTAGGGATTTGAACAGAGGTCTCCATAATCCCAGGTGATTTACCAAAGGAATCTGCCCATCTGACTTACATGTTAGGTCAGACACTGGGCTAAGCTCTTAGAGAATTTGAATATGGGCTTGGGTACTCACTATAGTTATACTCAACCATACCTCAAGGTGCCCCATGGTGATATGCATTGCCATAAGTTTGATCCCCACCTCAAGGTGATCCCATGGCCACTACTAAGTGTCCATCCATGGGAATGGAATCTTGAACTCATCATTCCTCGCTACTCACCCTAAACCCACTGGGCACCCTTTTCTTAATTTTCAGGATTGCAACTTTTCACTTTTTGTCAAATTCTTTTCACAAGTATGCACTATTGTTTCTCTCATCACAAATTTATAATCTTTGAAGCAACTAAATTTGCTTGGCCTTTTGCTATTGAAATCTATTCTTGGGAAACCTATCTTGATGTTTACTCTTGATATGATTTAATATTGTGATCAAGAAATACGAGCATGTCAGGCAATCACTATTTGAAAAAATAACCATAATCTGCGTGCTTATTGTATCCTTTGAGCTTGCAGTGAAACATGCTGTTTGGTTTCAACAGCAAATCCCAGAATTTCTAAATATGACAGTGAGTAACCATTATATGGCATCTGATTGTGCAGGACTATAACCATAGGTTAGCCCAACTACGAGCTGGGCGAAGCAGTAAAAGCAAACTTACAATTGCCAAGTTTAACCGTCCAGAAGCACTGGAAGGTTGGGAGGTGGAGCAAGGAAGATATTCTATTGATAGTGATACTCTTTCTTCCAAATATGATGGAGGCATGGATGTGACCTTTGAGTTTAAAGAGACTGGAAATGCAGTATTCTCAGGTTGGCTTACCTATTCTGTACTTTGGGTTTCCCAATTTGCAGCATGGCTATCATGATGATTTTGTTGTGCATTCATAAAATTCATCATTTCATCTCAGTTTGTATCATGTACATGAACTATTTTACTAAGATGCGTATGAAAGAGAGGCTTGCAACAGCAATGCATCTTCATTAATGAATTTCTGAAATAATAAATTCAAATGTGCATTTCAGTGAACATGACTGAAACATTATTTTTATCATTGTTATGAACTTAGCTTATGAGTGACAACTTTGTCTATCATATAGGTTTTATGTATGTATATTGTAATGTGTTGGCTTAAGTGAACAGTTGAAACCAATTATCCTTTTCTGGAAATCATCTACTTTTGACTGGTAGTCTAGGATGCAATGGGGATGTGTGCCCCTGGGGCAAATTTGCCCCTTTTTTAACAACTTGGATTCATTTTATTCTTGTTGTAACAACACACCTAGCTTTTTTCAGGTTTTTTGGAAGTAACAATTTGCCAAATAAAGTTTCAACAATTATGGACAAGAATTGAATGAACAACTGATTCTTGACTGTCATGAAAGTTTGTGATTACATTTCGTTGTTCATGTTAACTGCTGTTCATAGTTTTTTGGATAGAATAAAGTTTTGAAACACATTCCTTGCATGAAGAAGACATTCATACTATTCACAAGTACCT
Source organism: Thuja plicata (assembly GCA_018584345.1). Taxonomy (NCBI): domain Eukaryota; kingdom Viridiplantae; phylum Streptophyta; class Pinopsida; order Cupressales; family Cupressaceae; genus Thuja; species Thuja plicata. The sequence continues at coordinate 1,123,575 of MU227026.1, forward strand.
TGAAATTAAGACTCTTGGATGGCACATAGGTCTGTTTAACCAAGGGAAAACTCAGACACAAGGCTGCAACTGTAACTTAGCACTTGTACTTAGGCTTGGAAAATGGATAAATATATAAATTAATAAATAATTTAGAGAATATGTAGGTCAATTTTTTAATATAGTTAAAGAAGAAAGAGCACAACGCGCAATAATAGTATCATATGATGATTTAATATCATTAAACAATCACAAATTCCTCAAATATTTCCAACTTCTTATAACGTGCTCATAATCATCACCCTCAGTCTTGAAGGAAAATCATCTTCCTCAAGAATGAATGCATCATCAAGTTTGTTGTCCCCGTGCTTCCAGTGCTTCCACTTTTGTTGCTTCCCTCTCTATTTTTATGAGATCTTTGTTGGTAAACATGGTATGTGCGTCCTTGGAAATCTAGTTAGAATATGGATTGATGTCAACCACATCCATTGTGTCAAGAGATTCCTTTCCCTACCTTTTTGATGCATATGAACTAAAAAATTTAGTACATGAAGACAAGGTCATGGATGTGCTTTTGGGTCAAGTTGTTTCTCTTCTTGGTTTGAATACTCTCCTAGAAGTTCCAATTGTACATAGAGCCAAATGTGCTATTGGGTTGATACAAAACGTTGATGACTAACCTTTGAAGATTAGTTGTTCAAGAACTATAATATTCCCACCACTAATATGCAAATAGCACATTCATAACTTTGTAATATTGTACGTATTTAAAAAAATAATAATAATTTGTATGATTAAAGGAGCTTGTTTTGTATTCAACTGCAACTTGCCTTCATGAGCCACTGAAACATAATTCCAAGCACTCTTTGATTTTTCTTCAATTCTTGGAAGTGCTTGGGCAAGATGAGGTAACTTTGTTGTTAAATATAAAACCTAATGAGTTACTTGAACTAGATAAATGTGAAAAACTACAGAAATTGTCGATGAAGTAGAAGAGGAAAGAGATAATCCAGCTCTTCATATGAATCCATTTGCATCAGGATCTTCTCATAATGGAGCCGAAACCTAAAGGTTTTTTCTCAAATATTTTTGATATGAACATTGTCCAACTTGGACCAGGATGCTTGGAAAGATCATATCCAGAAGCTCTCAATGAATTGGGGGCTTCTTAGTGGCTCTAAGTGATGGTGATGATCCCGTTGGTTAGCTGGGGTTTATGCCATTTTGGTTTTGTTATATTTCATAAGTTTTCTGTTTTGTTTGTAACTTTGAGGCCCTGGTGCCTCCTGATGGTGCAGTTATTTAGATGTAGTTTTAATATGCTTTTCTATAATACTGGTACAAACTCAAAGTCTTGCGTGCCTGTTATGACAGTGATTCACTATAATGGTTTAACTGCGGATATTGGTGATAAGTATGGGTATGGGACTAGTAAGTCTTTAAATGATACCGATACTTTGCTTATGGTTATGATAGTTTTAGATGGGATCTATGGGTTGAGGTTTTTGATAGATCATGTTTTTTATTGTATTTTGGGCTATTATGTAGTAGGGTAAGCTTTTGTGCTTCTGGCTGTGTGCTGCCAGTTGCTGTTTCCCTGTTGGTTGTAGTGGATGTTGTTAGCTGAACTTTACTTGTGAGGGATCAAGATCCTTTCCCTGCTAATTCAATCAAAAACATGGTCCATCATTTAGACAGCACTACTTCTTGCTCATGACTACTTTATCTCTAAAAGGAGGTCCACTTATTGCAATCCTGGACTCCAATCACAATTAACTTTGTTTGATAGATAACCAATTGAAAAATAACAGAGCAGAACATGCAGAGAAAACAAAGGAATAAGTATTTCAGTCTTTACCAGATAACTTTTCATCGAAGATATGAAGTGCAAGTGCCAAGACTTATTTCTAAATACGAGACTGTCTTAGAGAGATCTGGGTGCTTCTTTCTTGTTTTCAAGGGTAATTGTTCCAAATAACTAAAGCAGAGTCACCTTTGGAAGTTCTATTTAATGAGAGATCCAGCAACTCTGTAGTTGATTCAATCCTCATTATCACTAAAATGATCAGTTTCTCCCTTACAAACAATTGTAACTTGGTTCATTCATGTTTCCATTTAGAACCGTCTCAATTCTCCAATTTTTTCATTTCTTTACAATTTTTCAGTGGCATGAAAAATGTATGCAATAATAATTATTTCAACTGTTTACTTATTGAATGACTTCATTTTATCTCAATTGCCACATGATATCATGACTTAAGTGATGACACCTTCACCAAAAGAGTATTTTCCTTATCAGATTATTCTATAGTTTTTTAAATATAAATGTTTTTTGCAGGATTTGTGTATACCAGAACTGGATATGTGGAGATAACAAAGAAGCTTTCTCTCCCCTTGGGTTTTACACTTGACAGGTACAGAATGTGTGTTTTTCATATTGAATGCTTTTTCCTTTGTGGACTATTCACTATAGTATACATGTAAGGGATGTGAGGAAAGATCATTACAGATTATAGTAATTTTATAAGTGACATTAATTGTTACACTTCTATATATACATTCATGATCTAACTAGCCAACTAACAGATTCAGAATGGGATGAACAATTTCAGAGCAACTTGTGTATCTGTATATATTTCTTAAAGAAACTTAGCCTCTTAAGTTATACCTTTCCTTGAGGTATTTTTTAGTATCTAATTTCTGAAATTAATTCTTTAAAGTTGATAGGAGATGAATTCGACATAGACTAACTAAAAATATGCACCAGTGCATTGCCAATTTCCTTTGAACATTTAATAACTGTAAACTTTTTCCATACTTGGTGTTGACAGATATGAAGGTCTATTATTCTCTGTTGGTGGAGATGGAAAAGCGTATACTGTAATACTAGAAACTGGGCCAGCTGGGGATATGTCTCAAAGCAAACTATACTTCACACGGTTTGCAACACGTATAGGCTTTGGCAGGGTAGACAACTTTTGGTTTTTGAAATTCAATGAATGTATACAGCACATACAAATATTAATATAATTTGAATTGTGGTCACAAAATCTCTAGAGATTAACAAACAGTGAACACAAATTACTGAAATTGGTTGCTACTTATTGTCATGCAGTATAGGTTACCTTTCTCCACTTTCCGGCCTGTGAAACCCGATGATCCTGGATTGGATCCATTCCTTGTACATACAATGAGAATTCGCTTTGAGCCAAGAAAGCAGGTAAACCTTTTTTCTGGTTCATGTAGTATTTTCATTGTTTGTGTCTTATTTCATTTTAATAAATAAAAACCACTTGAAAAGATTTGCATGTGGCTAGAATGCAACAGAATAAGACTAGCTTTTAGATTTATAACTTGACAGATTATACTTTCTTCCATTGGTAAAATGTAACAGAGAGCAACTACTACAACTACAAAACAAGGATCACGGGATAATAACAACTTCAAGATGATTCTAGAGTATATAAAAGCTCTGCCCGTAAGTTCAACTACTATATGACTCTCCTGTGTGTTTGACCTGTATCAACATTATAGCAAAGAAAGAAGTTTTTTTCAGTTTGCTGAGATAGTGTTCTGTCATTGACTTTATTTCTTGCTTAAGTTCACTTCATAAGCACTTATGTGAAATTTTTCATAGAAAGCTATTAGTATTTTTATATAATCTTGGATTGATGAATCAGCATAATTGTCAAGAGAACTAATTTTCGTTGTCATTGGAACTTTAATTTCTTGGTGTTTGAGATGCTAGCAGACAAGATTGTTGCATATCTCCTTTTGATGGATATATCTCTCCGTTGTATAGAAAATAAGAATCCTTAGAAATTCTAGAACAAAAATCCCATTTATACAACATCTTGGAAGGGCTTAAATTTAACAAGGATATAAACGTTGATGGAAATTTACCTTTCCTCATCATCCTTCTTTCTAGAAAGCAGGATGGTTTCCCTTCAAATTGACTTACTGACCTTGAATTTCTTGTGTCTTCTCATCATCGCCCAGTCCATAGAGCACACGTCTTCGAAATATTCATGTATCAAAGTTTTCAAAAATGTGATGAGAACCACAATTATATTAACCAAGAGATTGAAAGATTTTTAGAAAGAATGGGTATACTTATGAAGTTGAATAGATCTTCATAGCTATTGAGCCGATGCAAGAGCAATCAAGGTGCAAGAGCAATCTTGCATCAACAAAAAATGTTTCCTTTTACATTTGTATGCAGGTTTCCAATAATATTCCAACGATCATATGTTCACAATTTGTGGTTCACATGTTCACAATTTGTGGTTCACACCACAAAGGCACTTAAGAGTTCTAGGCTCATTCATAGGCATATTGGAGTTTTTAGTTTGTAGCGGCCATTTAAGCTTTGTAGCCACACTCAATTATATTTCCAAGCTCATTGATTCAGAAAGGTTTGTGGTATGAATTGCTTACAGATCCATTTCACATTCATCACTATATTCAATGTAGAAGGTTCCCTTCTACATGTCTCATGATTACACAGTATATCTTGCATCAAGCTTTGCACCATCTTGTGGCTGATACAAATTATTCTAGAGGCTAAGGATCACTGTATAAACATCATTCCTAAGCAATGGAAAGTAACATTCTTGATGGATCTAATTGAGATTTTATAACCTAGAGCTAAGGCTCATAGTTTGATAGCATATCAAGAGAATTGTATTGTAATATCATACAAGAGTTTTGTGGTTCACAACATAATTGCACCCATATATATCTTTAAAGGTTAAGGCCTGATGTTGTAAGCCCATACAAACAAACTGTAATGTATTTCATGACTGTTAATCAACAAAGGCCTATAATTGTTTATTTGATATCAATTAAGTTCCATTGTATGTTTGTGTACTTGGCTGCATAGTTGGACCCTCTGGCTACATCAAATGGTATCAAAGCATGATTTTGAATGCTGAAAAAAGATTATGAGAGATAACCAAGGTTTTTTCTTGTAAATAGATTATTGAATTTTAGGCAGTCCACATTGAAAGTTTTTAAATAAAGCAAGACATTGAGGTAGTTTGCAAGGGAGTTTGCAGATATATCACTGAATTAAAGGATGTTTTCATCGGGTCGAAAGTCAAGATGCCTCCTTGAAGAATGGGTAGAGGCCAAGGTGTTGCTAATATTGCTGGAAGAATAGAGGAAATGTTTGAGATGATGAGAAGTTTACATATCTGGTTAGATGCTGAAGAGGATAGAAGAAGAGGTCATAAACCTATAAATTATGAAAGTGATGACGAGGAAATTGAATGAAGAGAGAATGCACAAGTTATCTAACAAGTTGTTGAAGGCGTAGAAGAAGAATAAACAAATCAAGTAAAGATGTTGAGGGCTATTTCCGATAGTAGTAAAAATTCTAATATTGACATTGCTAGTTAATTTTGTTAATTCGAATCCAAAGAAATTGATTCATTGAATAAATGATCTTGAAAGCAGCCCGGGGGCCTTGCTAGTTCTATGGCTTACCCCTCTGTTCTGGGGTTCTTCACTTCTGCTCTGGGCCGGTAGGAGGGGGTTTGAGATTTCCATGTTGATTCTCCTTTGCCCCCTCCCCCCCCCCTCTCTTTCTTTCTTTGTTGTTGGTGTTGTCCTTTCTCGGGCACCGTTTGGTTTCCCTGCCGTGGGCTAGACTCTTGTTTGTTGTTCCGCAATCCCTTGGACCCTCTTTGTGGTCTTTTGTTGGATGTTTATCATATCTTATCTTGAAGAATATTTAGAGTATGAAGAGATTGTAGATCCTAGGAGTATCAGGTTTTTTAATACCTAATCAAAAGGACATCCTACTATTTGGTTGATAGAAGTACAATTAGGAAGAAATTTGTGAGGTAATGTAAAGATAGAGAGACAGGATAAGATGTTTATAAAGTTGAAGAAGCAATTAATACTTGCTGATTATCAATTAGAATTGTTGAAATTATTGTAAAATTTGAGACAAAAGGAGAAGACTATGAATGAATATACAAAAGACATTTAGAAAATCATAATTAGGGATAGAAATAGTAAAATTGATCAAGAAAAGTTGGCAAGATACGTCAATAGATCAAGAGGAACTATTTAGGAAGAATTGAGCATAGTAAGGTTGCAAACAATTGAAAAAACATACTATTTTACACTAAAGGTGAGAGAAAATTAGAACAAAAGTTTTGAAATTAGATAGGATAGATAGAGGGAGAGGAGGGAGATTCCAGCAAGGAAGACACCAAGGTAGAGGTAGAAGACCCTATAATGAAGATGTTGGAGCAAGAGAAAGCAGTAATTCATGCCACGAGGACAAATAAAGCATCTATTTGTACCACAATGACAAGATAGATTGATATCAAGTAGTCAGTGATAGTGGAGGATCTTTTTGAGGAACTTTGTTTTAGATGTGGAACAAAACGTTGTAGATCATTTGAATGTGCCCAATTTAAGGGGCTAGTGTAGAAGACTTGAAGATAGCATGAGAGCTACACATGCTCATGAAGAGTCAAAAGGGTCAGAAATCCTAAGAGATGAACTAGAGAGAGGTGAGTCATTGATTAGGAAAATAATTCTATTTAAAACAAGTGTGCCACATGAAGATCCATTATTCAAGCAAGACAATTGATGAGGAAAATATACAAATGATCAAGGTAGAATTATAAGAATATGTGCAGAATTGAAAAAGAAATCTATATGGAGATCAATGATATACGATGCATAATTTTAAAGCAGATTTGTAAAGAAAATTAGAGCAGATCTAAAGGCATATATACAAAGGATAACATGGCATTAATTGTGATCAGATTTGTAAAGGAAAGATTCAGATTTGTGAAGAAAGAACACATTATAGTGACCAGATTTGTGAAGGAAAGACAGTGCATCATGTTGGGTCTTTTTCTTGCACTCTCCTTTCCTAGATGAGATTCTGAGACCAGGCCGTGGGATTGCAAACCTAGGACACAAACTCAACATCCTCAGTAGAAAGGAGACAAGAGAAAGCTAACATTGACAAGGTTCAAATACCTTCTACACTTTGAGTTACACATCACTCAGGTGGGCACTACCTAATCTGCACACACATAACCTTTTTGTGACAAACAATAGCTTGAAGATACATAACTGTGGAATAGCTTTCAAACCTTTAGGTAACATGTACCTCAGTGTTTTACCAAATCTCATGCAATATCCCACTTGCATAGAGTATGTCTGAAAAGTAGAACTATCCTAACTCCTATCAACATGAAAGGGAAATGATTTTCATTTATGATTTGATTAATGGATCCCTGAAATACCCCAGATCTCTCATAGACCAGTGCCTTATCCAATGGGCAACAGAGTCAAACATAACATTGCAAAGAAGATTATGAATAAAGAAGACAACACAGTCTAATATGTCTAATGCCTTACATCAAACATACCCCCATTAATTAAGCTCTACTTGTGAATCTACCTGTTTATTCAAACATGCAGTTACCTACTCAAAGTATTTAACTCTCCCCTTAGAAGAGACCCTGGAATAGACAATACATTAATCAGCATCCACTGAAAGACAAGTTGACATACCCTTGATACCCCAACTCATACATATCTAAAGACAAATCCTAAATCATAACCATCCTTTAAATAACTCCATTGTTGATAAACAATGGACAAAACCAAAACACCCTTGATGCCTTAGTCCTTATGATTTAGAAAGCAAATGGAGACAACTTGATAACAAAACAACAACACTGAAATTTCATTCATAAAACTTGCTATTACAATGATGTCCTTCTCTGGGACTAGAAAGATACTAAGAACACCCTATATGAAGAGAAAAGGCAGAAATATTTATAGAGGAACCACACTTGGAACCTGCTTCGAATTCTCGCAGAGAAACGGGAACCCTTACAATAGAAAAAAGAAAGATGGATAAAGAAGGAAACCCTATAATTCATATATGATTGACATTTGTCCTTATTTGGAATTTGGTTTATCTTCTCTCCTCCACCGAATTGATCTTTCTTCAAAAGATCTGAAATACAATATGATTTGAATATCCACTTGACTGAAAGCAATAACTCGGTCAATGAATGCAGAATCAACAACAACTTGATCAGAACCCTAATAGCACCAGTCGACAAAATATAACCATAGTCAACAAAATACTATCCATTTGCACCATCCAACCTCAATAAATCGATCCAAAAGATCAGATCGAACCATTTAAAAATCTTTGTGACTTGGAAAGCAGCACCACCGCCTGAAACCCTCAAAAATCAATTTGAATATTTAAATATTTGCTCTAACAGCTACAGGTGGTGCGGAATCACTATCAACGACCAAGATTGTATCTTTTTCCATCTTTAAAACCGAGTTGTCGATCATCTTTTAATTACCCGGGAGCCAAGATCCCATTAGACAGGTGGCACCTTGTCGCAATGCCTCATACATTATCTCCTGATCATCTCTTGTTCTAGGCATAGCGTTGTCCGCCCGATTCGTTTACATCTATTTTCCCTTTAACCTGCCCTTGTCCCAAGATCACAAGAGGACAGGTGTTAGCTAGGCGCAATGCCTCAAAGACTAATCTTCGATCATCTTCGGATTAAGGAAATGCGCTAGCCGTCTGATTAGCAGAAACTTTTTTTACCTTTATGTTATCCTTCAGTACTGACCAAAACTGACTTGCGACGTGGCAGGCTAGCGTGATGCCTCAATAACTATCCATCGAGCATCTTTTCCTTAAGGCATAATGCCAACCAATAGATCAACACCAACTTGTAGCCTCTTTAACTTCCTTTGAAAACCCGGGACCATGACCTCAGCAATGCTACGTGTCAAGCGGGCGTAATGCCTTGATCACTATCTATCATTCATCTTCCCCTTCAAGGCAAAGCGCCAACCATTAGATCAAATCAAACTTGATTGGTCTTTATCTTTAACCTGCCTTTTGTTAGCCGTAGTACTTACTTTATGATGTGTTAGTTATATTATGTGTATTCCGACGGTACTTAGTTACTACCTGACGACGGTTGGGAATCGGTGGTAAGCAATGTACTCTCTCTTCGTAGAGATGATATACAATAGTGACTATTGTGGATGTACTCAAGTTACGGATGATTAAGGAAAGCTTTGGTATTCTCTGATCTATCTTATGTCATTTGTATTCCCTGTATAATGTCTATGCATTAGTAAACTAAGTTACCCCAGCGGGTAAACATCTGGCGCCATTGCCTAGACGTACTCGGGAAGACAAGAACTGGATGGCGTGCGGACACGATGGGCCTATTGGTTGATGAAATTAATCCAGAAGCGAACGACACACGTACAGAATTGTACGAAGGTGAAGACAATTTGACAAGGGAGTTTAGAATCTTATTCCAGGCAGCAATAGAAACCTACGTCCACCGGGAATCCTACGAAGGGGAAGTTCCAACAAGTGCAGTGTGGTCCGCGGTTGAGGCTAATCCTACAGCCAATAGATTGCTAAATCACCTTCCACGCCTGTTGGCATAGGTATCGCTTGCACAACATGCTTGGCTAGAGGAGATTGCCTGAGAGGAACGCCGTCAGGAAATTCTCTGTGCATACGAGGCACGTGAACACCTTTGTCGCCAGGAGGAAGGTGATGGCAATCGTAGGGGACTCTGAAATGTGAAGACCAGCCAAACGGAAGAAAAGGACACAAAAAAATAAACAATTGTAATGCGAAGTCATTCAATTGACAATGTTGTAAACCGACATGAATGAATAAAACAAGTGTTCTTTAAAAGCAATGTTTTGTCTTTAGTTTTGATGCCCAACCTTTTAAATAAAGATAAGAATAAGAGGGTATCAGAGGATGAATGTGAAGCCACACAGAAAGCTTTAATCTTCACACAACAAATTGAACGCCAACACCGGCTGAGGCAACTTGCCCAAGACCAACTTGCCAGAGGGACGCCCGAAGGGGACCTTAGAAGTGGTAGGGAAGGTGCACAGGCCGACGAGGAGTCGTTCACTTCGCTCGAGCATCAAAGAGAGCAAATTAGGGAGGAGCTGCTTGAAGAAACACGGCGGAGGAAAGTCTTACTTCAGGAAACGAGAGATCAGTTCGAGAGTCTGAACCATACACCTGGTGCGGAGAACCAAACTCAAGGAGGCGACAGTACTGCCGAAGGTGCTATTGACGCACAGGTGAACCCTCCGTTTGAGCCAACGACTCCACATAGTACAGTACCACCAATTACAGAGGCACAAGGGCAAGTGCCACTGGTCAATACCACACACACTAACCAAACGAGTGCGGTTACAAGTGCGAGCACAGGTGGTGCCAGAGCACAAAATCCACCGTAGACACAACAACCAGTCAAACCACCTATGGCGACCCATAAGGAGAAATTGCCAAAATTTCACAGCGATGGTAAGGACAATCTAGTACGGCATTGCCGTACGTGTGAAACTATCTGGTCAACCAGCAGGGTCGCTGACCAGGATGAGTGGGTGAAGCAGTTTCCTGCAACATTGAGAGGAGTTGCCATTGATTGGTACTCCGACTTGGACAAAATGAAGGTACATGGGACCAACTTAAAAAAGAATTCAAGGAGTTCTGGCTCCTTAGGGACGATAACTAAATAGTCTCTGAAATCTATGGCACAAAGCAAGGCAAGAAGGAAACGGTACGAGCCTACGGCCGCCGACTGAAGGAGTTAGTCAAAATGGAGAGCCAGCCAGCAGATGGCCTCAAAAAGAGATGGTTTGTCGAGGGCTTGAATTCCAAACTAAAAATGAAGATAGTACCTCGACGTCGTATGGCGATGCATATAACCGGGCTATGGACCTGGAAAGTGAGGAGAAGACATCGAAAAAGAAGAGAAGTAAATCCTCTTCGTCGGACGACGCAGTTCTGACGAAGAAAGTAGCAGTGACGATGGACCAAAGAAGAAGGTCACGACACTCCAAAAAGATATGGAGAGAATGTTAAAAGAATTTAAGACAATGAAGGGGGGTACGAGCAAAGATGACAAACTCTGGTGTCCGGAATGTAAAGAAAATGGCCACACGAAGGGTGCCTGTCCCAAAAAGGCATTCTGTGACATCTGCCAGATTATGGGACATTCCACAAAAGAATGCCTATACAATCTGAAGGTACGAAACCAGTAGGTGCTCTTCCCTCAAGACATCGAGAGCCACGGAACCAAACAACAATGCATCTTCGAGGGGCTACCGAGGCAACCAGAGAGGTGGACGAGGGAACAACAACAATTCCACTCGTAGTAGAATACAGTATTATGCAAAAGGACGCCCAATGATCCAATGTAGAGCGTGCAGCCAATGGGGCCATTTTGCGAGAGACTGCAACAATAATGAAGCCCCTCAGAAGCTGTGTTGGTGGTGTGGCCCTGGCGACCACGAAGATGTAAATTGCCTTAAGTCCGGCGTAGGGACTAACCGGCTAGACATTGAAGAAAATACGGAAACCATATTTTCCCTCACCCGGGGGCAAGCTAAGAAAGCCAGGTACCCTGATCCTCGCACCGAGAAACAGAGGATGCTGGAAGCATGGGAAGAATTAGAAAAGGCCATGAAGGCCCAACAAGGGACACAAGAGGCAGCAAGGTCCTACAACCAACGAGAGGCAGAACAAAACATTCTAAGGCAGATGCTTCAATTGGAGGTACCGGTGAAAATCTAGGACCTCCTTCACACCATGCCGCATTTGGGGGAAGCACTACTGGGTACACGGACCAACCAGACCAACACAATGCACAAGGACATCCCCATTCTTGGAGGATCCGTGACGGATCCAATGTTGCTAGCCGTCAATCATGGCAAACAACCAGCCATGGTGGAGATAGGCATACTGGGCACCATCTTAACAGACACCATAGTTGATGGCAGATCGGGAGTAAACATCCTACCAGAAGAAACATGGAAAAAATTAGGGAAGCCTACCTTGTGGCCACCAAAATTTAATTTGTTGGGTGCTGATCAGCATGGCATCAAGCCCCTCGGGACATTGATGGCACAACAAGTTACAATTGGTGCACAGTCATTTGTACTTGACTTCGTCGTCATTCCAGTCAAGCAGAAGGGTTATGACGCCATCCTGGGTCGAGGGTGGCGAGTGACAGCCAAGGCAAACCATAATTGGAAACAAAATACCCTTTCAATGGAGAATGGAGGCTGGAAATTTACAATTGACCTCCAAACTCAGTTGGTGAGTGAAGAAATCGCCTCTTCCTCAGGGTCAGAATCTGAAGGAGAAAATGACCGATGGGACGAAGAAAGGCACGGAATGAAACCAAATGAGGAAGGCATACTAAACCTAGACGAATGCTTAGATGATGATATGGATTCACTAAACAGACTTCTCCATTGGTAAATGGAGGATTACGAGATATTGACACCCTCATGCAATGTATTAAGCATCGATGTATTAAACATCGAAGAGGAATCAGAAAAATTTCCCCCAGAGTATGGGGAATATAAGGAAGGGAATGCTGCAATTGATAGTGCACCAGCACACCAGTTTGGTGACCAAAATCCCATGAGATACGAGGAACCGTCGGTGAAACCCCTGAATCTCGGCACGGAAGCAGAAGCGAAAGTCATCCTCGTATGGGATGACTGGAACCTAGTTTTAAAAGCCGCGGCATTTAAAATCTTTACTAAATACAAAGATGTATTCGTGTGGACGTACAAGGACTTGAAGGGAGTCCCACCCGAACTATGCGTTCACCATATTCCGTTGGTACCGAGTGCAGTACCAGTACGGCAGCGGCTGTACCGGATGAACAACTATGCCGCCAAGGTGAAAGATGAAATTGAACGAATGCTCGAGGCCGGGATTATCTTCAAGGTGCAAACTAGTGAATGAGTATCCCCCATCGTGATATCTCTCAAGGAGGGAAACCAGATCCGGATTTTTGTTGACTTCCGATGCCTGAACGCAGTTACCATCAAAGACCCATTTCCCATTCCATTTACAGATTCTATCCTTGAGGAGGTGGCTGGCCACGAAATCTATTCATTCATGGATGGATTCTCTGGCTAGAATCAGATATCAATAGTAGAAGAGGATAAACTGAAAACAACCTTTGTAGTGGAAGACGGAGTATATGCCTACAACCGAATGCCATTCAGTCTCTGTAACGCACCAGCGACATTCCAGAGAATAATCCTTCATATATTCAATAAGATGTCCGTCGGTAACTTTAAGGCTTTCCTCGATGATTGGTCCATCTACAGTGGGGAGGAGACACATTTGAAGGCCCTTGATGAATGCATGGACAGGTGCCGAAGGGCACGACTTGTACTCAACCCGAAGAAATGTCAGTTCATGGTGCCTTAGGGAGGCTGTTGGAGCATATCGTGTGCAAAGCGGGACTCAAAACCGACCTCGATAAAGTTCGAGTGATTGTGGATATGGAATCTCCACGAGATGTCATTGGGGTTAAATCCTTCCTGGGACATATTGGCTATTATCGAAGGTTTATTAAAATTTTTGCTCAGATATCCTACCCCCTCGACAATCTCACTAGAAAGGGAGAACCCTACGTGTGCGGAACAACTCAGGAGGAAGCCTTCAGACAATTAAAATTACGACTGCTGGGGGCACCCATTTTGACTTATCCGAACTGGGACAAAGAATTCCACGTGCACGTCGATGCGTCCAACTATGCCATAGGTGCGACATTGGCTCAAGTCGGTGACCATGGGTTGGATCACCTAGTCTACTTCGCCAGCAGGTTACTCTCGAAAGCAGAAAAGAATTATAGCACAACAGAAAGAGAGGCCCTCAGCATGGTCTATGCTGTGCAAAAATTTAGACACTACCTACTCACGACCCCCTTCACATTTTATGTAGACCACCAAGCATTAATGTACTTGGGTCTCCTAATAGGGACACTATACTCTTAGTGCATTATTTGTGGGTATCATCCCCACCGGGGTTTTCCCTTGGCCAAGGTTTCCTCGTGGAGGTGGCTGGCCACGCAATCTATTCATTCATGGACGGATTCTCTAGCTACAATAAGATATTAATAGCAGAAGAGGATAAACTAAAAACAATCTTTGTAGTGGAAGACGGAGTATACGCCTACAGCCGAATGCCATTCGGTCTCTATAACGCATCAGCAACGTTCCAAAGAATAATCCTTCATATATTCGATAAGATGTCCGTCGGTAACCTTAAGGCTTTCCTCGATGATTGGTCCATCTACAGTGGAGAGGAGACACATTTGAAGGCCCTCAGTGAATGCATGGATAGGTGCCAAAGGGCACGACTTGCACTCAACCCGAAGAAATGTCGGTTCATGGTGCCTCAGGGAAGGTTGTTGGGGCATATTGTGTGCAAAGCGGGACTCAAAACCGACCCCGATAAAGTTCGAGTGATTGTGGATATGGAATCTCCACGAGATGTCACTGGGGTTAAAACCTTCCTGGGACATATTGGCTACTATCGAAGGTTTATTAAAAATTTTGCTTAGATATCCTACCCCCCTCAACAATCTTACCAGAAAGGGAGAGAGCCCTACGTGTGCGGAACGGCTCAGGAGGAAGCCTTCAGACAATTAAAATCACAACTGCTGGGGGCACCCATTTTGACTTATCCGAACTGGGACAAAGAATTCCACATGCACGTCGATGCGTCCAACTATGCCATAGGTGCGACATTGGCTCAAGTCGGTGACCATGGGTTGGATCACCCAGTCTACTTCGTCAGTAGGTTACTCTCGAAAGCAAAAAAGAATTATAGCACAATGGAAAGAGAGGCCCTCGACATGGTCTATGCCGTGCAGAAATTTAGACACTACCTGCTCGCGACCCCCTTCACATTTTATGTAGACCACCAAGCATTAATGTACTTGGTGAATAAACCAATAATCCAATGACGGGTGAGTCGATGGTTACTGTTACTTCAAGAATTTACCTTCACCATTATAGTACGGTTGGGCAAAAGTCATGTGATTGCAGATCAACTGTCTAGAATCAAATCTGGAGAGCCCGCCGACAGGGTGAATGATGAGTTTCCAGATGCGCACCTATTCCGTATTGCGATTTTACCGGTGTGGTACACCAGCATTGGTGAGTACCTCTCCATGTCACAGTTTTCGAGAGAAATGCCGCCAGGAGAACAACGCAAACTAGTCCTCAGAAGTTGAATGTTCCAACTCATTAACAGGTTTGTCTACAAGATGGGGCCAGACCAAGTTCTCCGACGATGCGTGATGGAGGAAGAAGTTACAAGTATTCTGAGAGAAGCAGATGAGGGTCCGGCGGGAGGAAACATGGGGCCGGATACAACAACTAGGAAGGTACTACTGGCCAAATTGTGGTGGCCGACGTTGTACAACGACGGCAGGGACTGGGTCACTAGCTGTGACACGTGCCAGCGGGCCGGAAAACCACTTAGAGGGATTTCATGCCCTTAAACCCCTCGGCTGCACAGGAATTGTTTGAGAGATGGGGACTGGACTTCGTGGGACCTTTGAAAGTCAGTCGACCACGACAATGCACATATATAGTGATGGCTACAGAATACGTCACAAAATGGGTGGAAGCACGTGCTTTACCTGACAACACGGATGTGAGTACAACACGGTTCATTTATGAACAAATCATCACTCGGTATAGCATTCCACTTCAGTTGACAAGTGATAGGGGAGGTCACTTCGTGAACCACGTGGTAAAGCTCCTAACGACAGAATTTAAGATTTTTCATTCCCTATCCAGACCATACTATCCAAGAGCAAACGGCCAAGCGGAGGCCACAAACAAAATCTTGGTCTCTGTAATTTACAAGTCGTGTGGTGTGGAGAAAGAAGACTAGGAGGAGAAGTTACCCTCGGTCTTATGGGCCTACCACACCACCTACAAGGTTACCACAGGCCGGACGCTGTTTCAGCTGATGTATGAGCAGGAGGTTGTCGTTCCAATGGAATTTATGGTGTCGAGTCTCTGCATAGCTATTGACAACAAACTCGGCAACATGGACAGTCTTCGGGAACGTATATATGCCCTAAACAAACTGAATGAACGGAGGATGATGGCACACTGGGCAACGGACGTCGCTCAACAACGAAGAAAGCATTAGCATGATAAACACATTCGTCGGACAGGGTTCACACCGGGTCAACTGGTTCTTAAGTATAACGGGCGAAATAACCCGAGCAACTCAATCCCTTGTATCTCTGAATCGCCAGAAGCTTGACTTAACCCTGGTTTATTTAGAGATTGAGTGATAACCCTTGATCTTGTCTAGCACGAACACACGTGTCACCATCTCAGCCTCATATCTCTGAATCCTTTTGCTTGACTTTGACTTATCTGGTGATTCAGCGCCAATCGCACATCTAGGCCTTAATCAACGGTTGGCGCGTGATCTCATTAGACTTTCTCCTAACTCAGGTCCATTCCGAGATTCAGAGATAAAGCAAATCTCATGATCGCTGAATGATTTCCTTAACTCTAGTTCTATCCTGAGATTCAGCGAAAAGGCACATCTCTGAATCTCCAAATAAGTAACTTGAGCAGACTTAATTCACGAGATCCAGCGACAGCCACCCGATCTGATCTGCATCGACAGTCCTCACTGAATCTCCAGATCTTTTGAGACTTAACCGTGACATTACGAGATTAGGAGATAAACATAAAAAGTCAAGTCTTTACCTCTGTCGCCAGATCGCTGAATGTTAAGAACTAACCGCCAAGCATTACGAGATTAGGAGATAAAAGACCAGGTACTAGGCTTGCCAAGAAATATAACATGCCTTCACCAAATCTCGGAATGAATAAAGCATATTCCCTTCCCTTTCGAGATTAAGAGATAACCTTGCTGTGCCAAGTCTCTAGATCATAAAGAATATTCGATCTCGATTGCGAGATTAGGAGACAAGACAAAATGGCACATGGGCATATAAGACTTAAGTGACTCGAAAAAGGTAACTTCATTTTATGAGCTGAGCCAAAGACTTAGGGTTTTCACCAAAATTTGCACCAAGGGCTACAAAACTGAAAACTAGGGCTTGAGGACTGGGCAAAAACCTTGCAGAAACAAACAAAAATAGGACCAAAGAGATTTGCAACTTTGAGTCCTAACAGAGGCTCCGACTGAGGAAGGTTGAATGCAAGTTCAACGCTAGACTCCAGATCTCTGAGAAGAGCAGACCAAGACAAAAAAATGAAACCTCGCAGCAAAAAACACTTAAAGCAGAAAATTTTTACAAATATATACATTGCTTAGCAGAGTCATACTATCTCTACACCTCTTTTCCTGATTTGAAAGAAACAAACCAGGCTTGATGGCCCTTTGCCATCAACAAAGTTCTGTTTTAGCTTGCCTCTGTCAAAAACAAAGTCTTCGGCTCTTTGCACTGGAAGCAAGCCAAAAACATAGCTGTTATCCGAAGGATTAGATATGCTAAAAAAAATTAACAGCTTATAGAAAATATTGTCAGTATTTTTGCCTTCATTCAACACTTGCAAATCAGGCCTTATCTAATAATACTGTTCATTATGTGACCAATGCCAATCATAGTTGCTTAAAGATTCAGAACCCCGAGAGCATTTTATATCATTGCTTCATTGTCACATCTGGGAAAAACATCCTCCAACCGATAACAATTACAATCATAAACTGTCCCACAGCTGGAATCATCAAAAATTATTTTGTCACGGGTTTGCATACCTACATCAGAGTTCCCTAAAGAACTTGCCTGCAAGTTATAAACCTTATGCAAACCACCATCTTGTATGTTGGAAGGAGAACACCTATCCACACATTCACTAGGTATCTGCATACCTTGAGCAACTGAAAGATCATCCTGAAATGATTCAATAAAGGATTCAAAATCTGAAATAGATTCACAACCCACCTAAAAATCCCAATTAGTACTCAACATTATGCCAGGAAATTCATCATCTCCTGAGTCTGAAAATGCACTAATGCTTTCATCATCTGATCTATCATAGTCAATTTTGTTGTAGCCTAATGACTTAGGAGTACAAGGAGAAACAGAAACACACATGTCAAAATCAGGACTACCTGATATAAACTCTTTGTCAAAATCAATATTTGTTGGATATAAGAACTCTAAGCTATCCCCACCTGAATATCTGAGATATTCATAAGTCAGGAACTCAGAAATTTGTTCACTATGAAGTGAACCATTGTCATCTCTTTTATCCATTTCTGATATGCAGTAATGAGCAACATTTTCATTTATACCATCATTCTCACCATGCTTATCCTTTAATCCATTCTGAGAAGAAACATCACTATCATGATTGCAAGAGATATCATCCCCACTGGACTCATCTCTATTATTTTGGTTTTCATCATTCTCAAAAACAATATCACTAAGTACAACCTCATGTGCAATCTCAAACTTAAGATTTTCAACACTTTCTATCCATTTCCTAGCAGACACAACATATTCTACCCTTAAGGAGACTGGCCAATAGATTGAATCAGGAAAACAAAGTTCCACAAATAAACTAGCCCAAACAAACTCTTAAAGCGAGAAAGGAATAATATACTCCTCTACTGCAGCAGAAAACCTCATATAAAAATAAGCGCAGATTCTTCCACCATTTGTCTCATGTTCTTCCTTAGTAACAAAATAACTTGTTCTTGCAGCTCTTGTTCTAAAATTTTGTTGTCTGCAAGAACCTCTTCAAGATCTGGCATAGATCCTCCACAATTGGATATAACAAAACCTCTAACCTCTATGTCCACCATTTTTCAACTAATACATGCTTCCACTTGATTTTGCGAAATGCAATTTTAACCTTGAAGCATGCAAACCTCTAACCACACCTTGTTCCTTGTTTTAGTGCTTAAATTACTTAATAAGGAAACAATTTTATAACATTGAAACATAAAATACCTGGATGTATTGGAGTAGCTGCAAAAATACTTGATCTGAAGTCACCTTCAAATCACCTTTCAAAACTTTGGTAGAGTCGCCACCTCTTTGCAGAGGACAAATTTGAATCAGCTGAGATCTTTTTACCCCACTCCGACCTTCTTCAAAACCAACCAAACTCTCAACACACCCCACTAATAGGGTCTCATATAGATTCCTCCCCTGACTATGCTTTAGTCATAAGAGCCCAAACATCTGCCTAATCATCACTGCAAGTCCACCTTCTTTCTTTGTATCTTTTCTTCAATCATGCACACTGGTGCAAATCAGAGAACTCAGAGTCGCCACTCACCACTTTGTGAGATAGTATAAATATATCTTTGAAGAACTTGGACTTTCAAACATTGTAGCAATGACAAACCAAACAAACCTTGGCTCACTTTGAGTAAGAGGAATACTTATTTGCAAAACATGACTCTATAACCAGACTCTGGGATTGACTCAGTAAAGCAAGGAAACAACTCTCCTAAACTCACTGATCATAAACTCACTGATCATTTTTACTTCGGTCCCAATAGAGTCGCATTCTTGTTAGGTCTTTTTTTTGTACTCTCCTTTCCTAGATGAGATTCTGAGACCGGGCTGTGGGATTGCAAACCTAGGACACAAACTCAACATCTTCAGCAGAAAGGAGACAAAAGAAAGATAACATTGACAAGGTTCAAAGACCTACTCTTTGAGTTCCACATCACTCAGGTGGGCACTACCTAATCTGCACACACATAACCTTTTTGTGACAAACAATAGCTTGCAGATACATAACTGTGGAATAACTTTCAAACCTTTAGGTAACATGTACCTCAATGTTTTACCAAATCTCATGCAATATCCCACTTGCATAGAGTATTTCTGAAAACTAGAACTATCCTAACTCCTATCAATATGAAAGGGAAATGATTTACATTTATGATTTGATTAATAGATCCCTGAAATACTCCAGATCTCTCATAGACCAGTGCCTTATCCAATAGGCAACAGAGTTAAACATAACATTGCAAAGAAGATTATGAATAAAGAAGACAACATAGTCTAATATGTCTAATGCCTTACATCAAACATATCCCCATTAATCAAGCTCTACTTGTGAATCCACCTGTGTATTCAAACATGCAGTTACCTACTCAAAGTATTTAACTCTCCCCTTGGAAGAGACCCTGGAATAGACAATACATTAATCAGCATCCACTGAAAGACAAGTTGACATACCCTTGATACCCCAACTCATACATATCTGAAGACAAATCCTAAATCATAGCCATCCTTTAAATAACTCCATTGCTGATCAACAATGGACAAAACCAAAACACCCTTGATGCCTTAGTCTCTATGATTCAGAAATCAAATGGAGACAACTTGATAACAAAACAACAGCACTGAAATTTCATTCATAAAACTTGCTATTACAATGGTGTCCTTCTCTAGGACTAGAAAGAAACTAAGAACACTCTATATGAAGAGAAAAGACAGAAATATTTAGAGAGGAACCACACTTAGAACCTGCTCTGAATGAATCAATTCCAATCCCCATTCTGGACATGTTCCATACCCTTAATTATTAGGGTTTTAAGGAAATTTGGTAACTTAGGATAGACGTATTTAAGATATCTATGTTTGTTACCTTTCATTAAAAGTTCTTACTTCACTTATCTCACTCTGCCATACTTCCTTTATTTTATTTCACCTTATTCTTAAAAGCCTGATTATCTTACCAAAATTAATCCCTGCTCTTTCTCAGTTCCAGTTTTAACACCATTATTTCACATTAGTAGTACCTTTTCCCTAGATAGCCCACCTTCCGTGGCATCTTAAGCATTATATAAGTGCAACTAGAATCTGCAATCCTAACTCTCTTGCCTGAGACCCTGATGATGGATCATTGAGTGAGATCAAAAATGTGGGTGCAAAAATTTAAAGTTTGTTACAGTTTTCTCCAAAGATTTCGAATCACTGATATGAAATGTGAAAACTGGAAACCTAGAATATAAACACTTGCCTAAATAAGCAATGCTATATACTGGATGCCTTATGTTGAAATAAATCAGTTTGCTAATCTTGTAAACATAATCACTGAAGTAGATTCACAAATAAATTCAATCTTGATATCTTAAGCTTGGTTTTTTAGCAGCTGGCATTCCCTAATATTTTTTATTTATATATGCTTGCAGAGTGGACAAGAAACAGATTTTGTTTTAGTATCATGTGCAGGAGCCGGTATTGAACCTACTATAAGAGAGAAAGTTATTAAAGCCAAGCAGGTTAGGATTGTACTAAAATATCTTTTCATCTGTCAAACTGTTTCAATATTTAGAAAGCTCAAAAAATTATTGCACCTAGGAAACTTCAAACCTTATGTGATCTTTTGGAATTGGAAGGCTGGAGAACATGCATTGAGAATATCTGGTCTTGGGTACACAATCATTCGTCCAGGCCCATTACAGGTTTGATTCTCAGCCATTTTTATTCTTGGTGAAGTTGAAAACCGCTTTGGTACATGGAAGATAGCGCGCATTTATTGCAATTGTTCCTATTAATCAAATTGATTTTGTATACAGAAAAATGGTCTCAATCCAGGAGGGCCACATTTGGATTGTTCACATTTCCAATCTCAATTGTTTGAAGGTAATATAAAATACATTTAACAAGTTGCTTGTAATTCTTGTAGGAAGAACCTGGAGGACAGCGTGCTCTTGTTTTCGATCAGGGAAACAGGATATCACAGGTCAGATACATCATACTATAAAAGCTTCTAGTCTCTTATATTATTTTTGGTTCCAGTTTCCCCTCTCAAGATAATACATTAGGTTAACTTTTGTGATCACAGGGGATAAGTTGTGCAGATGTAGCAGATATTTGTGTAAAGGCTTTGCATGATTCAACAGCAAGGAATAAGAGCTTTGATGTGAGTATCTGTCATATATATCATTCAATAGCTATATTAATCTGTGTTAATATGTTTTTAAAATTAAATGCTTGGTTTGCCTTGTTCTCAGGTATGCTATGAATATGTTGCAGAGCAGGGTCAAGGGCTTTATGAACTGGTGAGCATTAGAAAGTAGAATCAACATTGTATCTGACCCATGTCTAAAAGAACATAGTTCAATTATTTTTCAAAAATTCTTAACATCAGCTGGTATGCTGTTACAGGTTGCTCATTTACCAGACAAATCAAACAACTATTTGACCCCAGCTCTTGCTGTTCTAGAAAAAAATACTTGATGTTTGAACAGACAGGCAACACTAACCATTCATCAAGATGCTATTATTTCTTCAAGTGTAATACTAGTTTGGCACGTACAGATTTCTTACGGCATTCATTCAACTGCTCATCAGCTAGGCAAGTGCCAAGATTTTGATGTTATATATGTTTCTCGTAGAAGATGTCTCTATATCCCTTTGGTGTTGCTCATTGTATCAATGTCCAATCGGCAGATCTCTACTATTCCATTTCTTGTCATCTAAGTTCAACTTTGTGCAAGTGGGTTTTAGAAGTCTCTTATGTGTCGATTCCAAGTTAAGCCAGCTTCAATGCGTTCGTTCCCTTTGAAAAGATCGTAACAGGAGTGTATTCAAGGTTTTATGTATATTCTAAATTTGCCCAGTATAACTAAAGATTATATTGCCAATCACTCTTTGCTTTTACGTGTATGAATGGATCTGTCAACAAAAGAGTAATAAATTACTCAATTTTCTGGCCAATACACAATATAAAATAGTCAAATAACTACCAATTTCAAAATGGCGGTAATTGATATGATGAAAATTTTAAGTGTTTTTTTTACGGAAAAAACTATATATATATATATAATTTCCAAATTAGATTTCGAATTTTGTTTTGACTACCAAGACAGGATCGTCTTTCCTGAACTTCACTTACCAAATCAAACATGGTTGTAAGCGAGCCAGTTCTGTGGACTTGAAACTGTGATATTTGACTGCGTTTGCCTAAATTTGTTGCAATATGGTATCTGTACCTAAATGTTTTCTTAATTCCTTGGTATTAGCAGTCCCCATGTTGGGATTCAGAGACCAGATTAAATAACATCAAACAGCAAACATACACAGTGACGATAAAAAACAGACAGAACACAGCAAATCACATTGTTCACCATTAAATGCTAAATCAATGGGAAAGCATTGCAATATCTTCTAATCAATGTTACATCATAATACACAGTCTGCACTTATCATTGTTTAAAAATGTTTAACTCTCCATATATGAAGAGAGATCAAGGGAATGAAGAGGCAAGGAAGAGAATAAATGTCAAATGACCATTGGATTTACACATCCAATAATCTCCCACTTGAAGTCCAACCAATACAGCCACACACAGTGATGTCCCCTGTTTTCCACTCTTAATGTTACATTGTAACCAAGCCCAGAGAAGCTTTGCAAGAATAAGATTTTAACAAATTTTGTTCCAGAATACTTTGGATGAGTCTTTCCAAACCATGTCAGAATCAACAGAACTTAGCAGTTGTTCAACATTTTGAATCATGATAGTTGCCTTAGTTTTTGTAGCTAATTTTTCGACCCTTCCACCGAACACTGCAATCTTGACTCTCTCATGCTTGATGGTTCCAACACCATCACTTTTCATTGCCATGTCCTGAACCTCACCGTAGTCATCCAATCTTCCCCCTAGTAATTTAGCAACTTTGCACATTTTTCACATTGAAATTCATTGGATTCTTGAAGCAAACTTGAATACAGACGTCTACAATTGAACTTTATTGCCTCCAGCTTTGACATCCTCAATGCTAGCAGAATACCTAGAAGGCCTTATCCTTTTCACTCCATAGGTTGCGAGGAAAGAAAATATGCTGTAACAACATAACTGAAATAATTGTCTTCCATTTCCTATGAACATGAATAAGAAATTTCATTAGCTGACTAAAAAGAAGTTACCAACTAATTTCACATGATTCTGATTTTAACTAATTCATTGTGTTACTTTAACAGCATACAAAGTTCAATAAGGAATGTAACACTAACTTTCATATGAAAGAAACTAAAATTATATTACTAAGAAAAGTAATAACATAATTAACTTCCAAGGAATAATTCATAAAACCTGAACTTGTTGGTTCAATCTCTGTTGAACTTCTTTTAGCTTTCGACCACCATTAGGCAAAAGAGTATCGTCAAGGGTTTTTGCCACCCAACCTTTGATCTTACAATCGTAACCTAACAATCACCCACACAACTTTCACATCGAAGTGGCCCAACCCTTCCCAAGGGAATGTGAACACGGCTTCAATTTTCTTGTCATTCAAGACTTGGTGTAGAACCCACAACTGTCATAGCTAGCCAACTTATAGACATCTTCGCCTATCAAATTGACCTTCCTAGCTAGATATTGTCCTATTAGTTCTAGTGATTGATGGTTACTACTCGTAGCATAGTATCACCTTGGCCAAGGTTTTAAGGTACAAACACAATTCCATGTGCAGTAAATGTCACCACCAGACTTGTTAAGAGTCATAAGGACCCCTTAATTGGATATCCACATTCCGATGGACCCATTGTTCATATGTGATAATGTTTTCTTAAAATCTTGGTCATTTCCCACCGACTAGGTTGATCAAAATTGTTTATATGATTCAAGTGGACAAAGTAATTAGTTGGTAGTTTGTTGTCCCAAAGATTTGTAGACCCTAGATTTCACTCAATCAGATAGTGTCTAAGGCCAGAAGTAGAATAAAACTCGTGGCATATGATCAAATATCACCGTTATAAAAAAATCCATATTCACTAAATCTGATTGATGTACCACATGGCCTCAAGAGAGGGTTGACTATCATGCCATAGTTCTATGGTTCATTCAAGGTCTTCTCCTAAGCATAATATCCTATTACTTAAGGTAGAGATGAAAGAGATGCTTATTCGACTCCAATCCAATAGAAGATATGAATTACATTCAATAGTAGATACAAAGATTATAGATACATCACACAACAAGCTTTAGTTTTATATACTCATAATCAATAGTGCACAAAGGAAAGCATGCAATTCCATGAAGATATCGGTTCAACCTGATGGGATTAAGCACCAAAACTTTTATCTCTAAAGGCTTAATGCACATGATGCCTACCCCAATTAGATCATGCATAACTTCCAATCATCCACTTTCTATATATGATTTAATGATATTTTATTTGTCTTAACAATAATATGAAAGCATATATTCAAAAGATCCTTCCTCTCACATAATAACATGAATGCATATAATCGAACGATTCTTTCCTTATCATGAACAACAAATATGAATGCATAGGATCGAATGATCCCCTTCTCATAATGAACAAATACGATTGCATGGGGTTGAATAATCCTTTCATTTTTCCATGAATATATAAATGCATGTGATTGAATGATCCTTTCCATGTTACAACAAATATAAATGCATGTGATCAAGAAACAACATTAAGAAGAGCTAGTTTTATGCCTGCAAACCAAGATCAACATCCAAATTGAATTGAGAGAGAGAGAGAGAGAGAGAGAGAGAGAGAGAAAGAGAGATCCTTCTCAAATTGAAGAGAACAAGCTCCCTCGCTCACCCCCCACCCCCCAAAACAACAATTAGAGAATGCAAGAACACTATGATGAACTCCTATCAACGGAAAGAAATTCCAGAACCCCTGCTCAAGCCTTGCATACTCTCCAAATAGACAAGCAAGCAAGAAAAAGGTGGACGATGCCTAAGGAGTAACTCCTTGCCTACAATAGCAAGAGTAACAGGAGTTACTCTTGCAACGTCACCTGACTTCCCTCCATAATTCAAATGCCAAAAGTTGAAATTGAGAATCTATAACAATATGACATCAAGCCACACAAAAACCAAGGAACAAGAATAACATTCTTAATATATATGTATAACATATATTTAAACATTGATTTCGTGTGTGCCTATGTTACTAAATGCATATGTGCATTATCAACTTAGTGTTAACTTTCATCTTGCATACTCAACTTCTCAACTATTGTGTATACATCCACCTTGTTGTCTTAGAGCAAGACATTAGGCATGGATCCTCACATGATTGTTTGGCTAGCATTCATATATTTAATAATCGTTGACATACAAGTTTATATTTATACACATTTCATATATGTTTAGGTGTATGTGTGTGTGTGTATACACACAGATATCTAAATGCATAGCCTGAATGAAAATGACATAAGAGATCACCATGGTTGTTCCTTAAGATTGACAAGAAGGGTATGATGCATTAATTTAACAATAAGGCCAAAATTCTAAATTACACCATAAGAAAAAAGTAACTATCTAGACATCTAAGGCAACTCCCCTCCCAAACTTGATGACATGTAAAATAGTTATATTCCAACTCGGGTGGCATTCTCAACCTTCATTGTTTGTTCACATACCCTTATGCTAATGATATTCTTCCCCCACTCACGGGATGGATCTTCTCATGCATCTGCTAACAAAGAAGTATTAGATACCATCATCATTATAATAATATTTCATTAATAGAATTAAAATATACATTAATCATTCATAATGGAATCCATCATAATTCTTTCCCAATATTCCAAATGTAAAATTTAAATCATCGTAATTACATTTTATGAACTTAAAAATTGATAAATCCCATAACTTGTTGGCAAGAGACACTGCATTGGATAACTTAAATGTTGTCATTGATGGCAACGACACATGTCTCTTAGGGTCACCTAACAATTTTTTGTTATACTAAAGGAAAGATTGCAATATTGGCTAAGTATGGGAAACAAATGACAATGTACATTGATCGGTAAACGGATCAGTATGGACAGATGCGAGAGAGTTATGGAATGTGAAGTTACACAATGATTTTACAAGGTATCTACTATGTTATTTCATGATCACACTTGATTATGTTGCTATTTTCCTAAGCTATGAGGATCTGAGTATCAGGTTGACTATAAAGAGTGAAGAACAATGATAGTCAGATGTTGGATCGATCAGTGATCTTAATAGATCGATGATCTGATTGGTTTACTTGTTCTATTTGGTTGAGCCGACATGGTAGAAGATATTTATGGTATTATTCAAGGTTAGCATGAAGTTTTGTGTATGGACAAGGCCGACATCTCACACGTTTCATTTTATGTTCTTATGGCCAACCAGTTAAGTTAATATTTTTGCTATCGTGTATATACGATCAACTTTTTATGGAGATATGTAATAACGATGGTTGGATATGATAGTCATATGATGTATGCGAGTGTTGGATCAATGAGTAGAGGTTCGACTATCAGATAAGCAGATATATTGTACTCAAATGGAACTGTATAGGCATTGTTGATGTCATTTCTTAGTTCATTTTTGTGGATGAATTATTTTGTATGGTAGTGTGCCTCTAAGGGTTGTATACTTGTTTTGTATATTGAGCACTGAACTCTAGGATGTAAGCCTGAATGCATGTGCATTCCTCTCATGTACTTACACCCCCAACAGGGTAACTTATTTATGTAGAGATAATTTTTGGGTTGCATCCCAACCGTGGTTTTTCCCTTAACAGGGTTTCCACGATAAAAATCATGTTGTGGATGCTTTTCTTTTGTTTCATTTGTTTACTATTCATTGCTTTTGGTTTATGGTTATGCAATCAAGTTAAAAAGTTAATAAAAGCTAGAACACCGATGCACCCCCCCTCTCAATGTTCCTCAATCCTAACAATTGGTATCAGAGCTTTGGTCCTTGGAAGAAGTCTAACCGCTTGAAGAAGGTTCGAACTCTTGGTTGCGCTCATGATCTTGACAAATCAAATGCTCATAACTTGGAGTTAGAGAAGAAGCTTAAAGATGTTGAAAGTTTCATTGAGAATCTGAAGGAACAATTGAACAAATCCAGAGATAAGAGGAAATACCTTGTTGATCAATTGAAGCATAAAGATGATTCAAAAGCCTTAAAAGAAAAATTAGATGAATGTGAACATATTGCAAAAGACATCGATAATATAAAACATGAATTGAAAGATATGGTAATGAAGATGACTAAGGAGATTGAAGCAAAGAAAAATCTTGAGCAAGCCTAGAAGGATAAAATAAAAGAATGTTACAGACTGAATGGTGAAGTTGGACAGTTGCATACCAATCTTGAGGAATCCAAACATAACGAGCAGGAGCTTTAAAGAGTAAATAAAGTTCCTAGGAGTGAACTTGCAACAATTAATGAACTCAAAGAAAAATTCAAATCCAGCTCAACAAAGCTTGAGAGTCAAAGACCTAAGGGAAACTCACAAGGACTAGGATTTGAGAAGGGAGAAAGTTTTGGATTAGGTGAACAAATCAATTCATCAGAGAATCTAACTGAAGAACCTAAGAAGATACCTATGATGAAATCAAATTTCAATGGCAGATGTTTTTCTTGTCACAAATTTGGGCATAGAGTGAAGGAGTGTAGAAGAAGACCTAATACAACACCATTTTCTGGTTATTGTTACACTTTCTACAAATATGGAGACAAATCAAATGAATGCAGATCAAAGGTGAATAATTATGTGAACTAGAGGAACATAACCTGTTACAAATGCAAAAACTTTAGACATATACTGAAGCAGTGCATATTGAGGATAAATCCAACGAACACAAGGTATGAAAATGTGACATGTTATAATCGCAAAAATTCTATTCATATTGCTCGAATTTGCAGATATAATAATGCAAGAGGTTCGGTAGATAAGAACAATGTGCAACATGACAAAGGAAAGAAAATAATCAATGTTGATGAAGTTCATAAGGAAATGAGAAAGATGTGGGTTAGAAAAGAACATATAGATGCTACTTGACAGATTACACCAGCATCTGGTGTGAATACTTCTTCGGGAAATTAATTAGGCCAAGTACCTAAGGGGGATTATTTATTGAAAATCTTATCTTACCCCTAAATCTGAAGGATCGGGAGAAGCAATCTATGGAATTAGATAAATAGTTGAATTTGAATCATGTTGAAGCAACATTTGATGGATTATGATTGGATCTGGAGGATCGCAGACAAAATATTGATTATTGGTTATTTGCAACTTTATGAAGCTAGGGTTCAATGCATTTATTGAAATTACCTTTTGAGGCATGCGAAGGATTAAAAAGGTATTATGTGACATCATTTGGCACTGTGCTATCTTGAGAGCGAGCTTACAGATATATTAAGAGAGATTTGAGAAGAGATTGAAGTAGTTTCAGAGATCAAACTAGCAAATCCATGTCGTCGTCGTAATAAGGTATTTATCACTCTGCGACTTGATAAATTTGATTACTAAACATGGATACACCTATGGTAGTTGATGTTAAGGACAGACCATGACATGAATTCAAGAAATACCTGCATAAATACATGGAAAATGATCCCGCCAGAGAATTTTCTCATGTGCCTCACAGAATATTGCATGTAGAAGACATTAAGGCATACATTCATTGCAATATTGAAGAATTAGGAGACTATTCAATTCTTGAGTCGTATAAATCTGTGTGTGAGGATGGTAAACTGAAGGATGAATTCAAGATTGAGAAACAATGAAGTTAGATCAGGTAGTGAAGTTTGACATTTTTTATGAACTAGAATGGGTTAGAATTGTTCTCAGTAGAATACATGATCAATTTATTTGGTTAGAACAGCCTTATAAGAGGGTAAGTGCACCAAGATGGTGAACAAAGATGGGGGGTATAAGTGGCCACTTTTATTCTGAAATGAGGGAAGCCTGAACTTCACTGAGAGATTTGAGGGTCATGTACTCAAAACTAAGAGTTGTGAAAAAAATAAGAATTGTAGTACTCCAAGTCTAGTTTCTAAACTACTAAAGTTTTTAAAAATGGATAAAATTAAGAGGGTCAAACCTCTCACACACAAAAAATTGTTCCTGATTTTTTCATAAAAACATAACAGAGTTGTTTTTGTGCGCTTCACAAAATATATAGTTAGATTTAGTATTTTGTAAACCCTTTTGTAGGATGATAGGTAAGAGTGAGATCTAGAAGTTGTGTATTTTTTTGTAATTTTTCATTGAGTATTTTTTTATTTATGAATTTTTGAAGTGAGTGCATCCTAAAAATTTGGTACATGTTCGTGTGCTAGGCATAACTTGCATCAAAATAATAAAAAATACAAACTTTTTTTAAAAAAGTGTATAGAATCTAGTGTAGAACAATAATATGTAATTTGTTTTGAATTTGGTCGAGTGGATCAAAAGTTATTAAAAAATGGTAGACATATGTCTATGAGGATTGTCAAGACACAGGTAAAAAAAATTAAAGTTAACTATGCTAACATTGTCCAAAAATTAAAAAAAAATTATATGGGCAGAAAGCTAAGAAGACGTGTGAGCTAATGTTGTGAATTTTAGAGATACCCATTTGGTCATTTGTAAATCTGATGACGATGAAGTCAAGAAATCATGTTGGAAAATGAATAAATGTGTAAAGGGACAAAAATAGAGGGAAACTGGGCTTGCAAGCCTTAGGGAAATCATTTTTCTTTTTTTATTAATTTTTTCTAGGCTTGGTAAAACCAATCCTAGCATGTTTTTAAATTTTTCAGAAAACACATGGGTTATGAGATTTTTTTTTTGCATGTGGCCACTTTTCTGTTCACCCTCTTGGTGCACTTACTCAAGATCACTAAGGATGTACTAGAGGATGTGACTGGTTTTAATGCTAATGAAGAAGTTCCTACCCTTAGAATTTATGGATAAATATGAAGATATTAACTGTTTCATTGTTGAAATTGGTGCTTGTCTTGCAGAGGCAATTGCCCCAAGAACTTCTTGGATCATGCCTATGGGTTATGAAGTGTTCCCTATTGTACTTGAGATACATGTGAAAGAAATGCTGAGTAAACCAATTGATACAAATAAAAGAGGTTTGACACATACAAAGAGAAGATCTTAGAAGTACATCTTGAATGGAATGGACCTGTTATGAAGAGAAAAGTGAGAAAATAAGTTGAGATTATGGGTGAAAGGATGGGTTTCACTAAGGAGAAAATGACTGAAGAAAGACATAAATATGAAGAAGAGGAAAAGAAGAAATATGAAGAACCTATCAGTATAGATGATGATGCACCTCCACCTTGCATACCTATCCTTAGATCTACTAGGAGTTCAGTGAAGGCATCATTCAGTTCATCAGAAAAGGTAACTGTAGTAAAATTAGAAGCTAGGACACCTACATCGAAGGCTACCAAGCCTAAATCAATTCAATCGAAAGAGGTTTTTGGATTGACAAGAAAAAGATTAAAGTCAAAGACCAAAAAGCCACATAAGAAAGAAAAGGATGATGATTCATATGTCCATAGATTTGGATGATTCAAAGAAGAAGTTGAGTACTAAAAGAGCTACAACAACAAAAGTAGTGATTGGCAAGATTCTTGAACAAGTTATAACTGGTAAGATAAATTTATTATAGATGATGTGCTGAAGAAGTTGATTTAGTATGGAATCTTTGTTCAGTTAAATAAGTACTACCATAGATATGATAAAGAAGAGAAAAAGAAACTAGAGGAAGGAACAATAGAATGTCTAAACAAATACAATAGAGCTCTTATTGAGATCAAAGGGGAAATACCTGACGATCTATTTTCAAAACTTGAAAAGGAGAGTGATTGCAATAGAAGAAGACTAAAGAATCAAAGAGGCAGTCATAACCAGACTATGTCCACTTATATCCATAGATGAATTAAAAGTACTTCTTGAAGAGGATAAGAGGGAATTGTTGACCAAGACAAGAATAAGTCTAATCATGAGTGGAAAAACTGATGAAGTTGTAGAAGAGGCTAAAGAAGTGGTAAGAAAAATACTACTGATGAATCAACATGAAAGATTACCACAAAAGAATAATAAAAAGAAACATGAATCTACAAGTTCTCGGACCTTGGATATAGAACCAGATTATTTTATTTATGGTGTACCTATTTCAATTTCTATAGCCATTGATGATGAGGAAGACATACCTAGAGTAATGAATTACAAGGCGACTATGACAGAAAATGAGTATGTGACTTTGAATGATGAAGTGACAAACGATGATGTAGATGACAAGTCAAATGATAAAAATGCGGAATCAAGAAAACAAAAGATAGAAGAAGAGACAATACATGATGAGCATCAAAGGGAAGATGAGGTAAGAGAATAACTTGATCCTATGGAAGAGCAGTCAGTTGAATTGAAGCTTGAGAAAGTTGTAGATGCAAGAGACACTTCAAAGATAGTAAATGACATCACCAAAGTGCAGGTTATGCAAGGTCCAATTAAGTTGGACACTTATTGGATAACTTATATTTTTCATTTATGGAAACCACACATGTCTCTTAGGGTCACCTAACAGTTTTTGGTTATACCGAAGGGAAGAATGCAAAATTGGCTAAGTATGGGAAAAGAAGAAAAATGTACAGAGATTGGTAAAAGGATTGATATGGACAAATGAGAGAGATTTATGGAATGCAAAGTTAGACAAAAATTCTACAAGGTATATAGTACTTTATTTCATGATCACACTTGATTATTTTACTATTTGTCTAAGTTATGAGGATCTGAATATCAGGTTGACAGTAATGAGTAAAGAAAAATGGTAGTCAGATGTTGGACCAATCAGAGATCCTAATAGATCAATGATCTGATCAGTTTACTAGTTCTATTTGGTTGAGCAAAAACGGTAGAAGATATTTATGGTATTGTTTGAGGTTAGCATGAAGTTTTTTGTATGGATGTGGCCGACATCTCACATGTTTCATTTTATGTTCTTATGGTCCATTAGTTAAGTTAATATTTTTTCTATCGGGTATATAAGATCAACTTTTTATGGAGATATGTAATAGTGATGGTTGGATATGATAGTCATATGTTGTATGCGAATGTTGGATCAATGAGAAGAGGTTTGATTATCAGATAAGAAGATATATTATACTCAAATGGAACTATATTGCAATGAGCCTCTAAAGCTTGCATACCTATTTTGTATATTGAGCAGTGAGCTCTAGGTTGTAATTCTTAACGCATGTGCATTCTCCTCATGTACTTACAACCTTAATAGGGTAACTTATTTTTGCAGAGATAATTTGTGGGTTCCATCCCTACCATGGTTTTTCCCTTAATAGGGTTTCCATGATAAAAATCATGGTTTTATGATGTTGTGGATGCTTTTCTTTTGTTTTAGTTGTTTACTATTCATTGATTTTGGTTTATGGTTATGCAAGCAAGTTAAAAAGCTAATAAAATCTAGAACACTGATTCACCCCCCCTCTCAGTGTTTCTCAATCTTAACATAACTTTCTAACTTCACACTTCACATGAAATAATTATTACAATCATTTAAAAATCTCACAGGAAAGGGACGTAACGTATCCCCCCCTTGTGAATCATTTCCTCAATGATTATTCTTCATCAATGTTCCACATGATACCCTAAAGTTCATATCACATGTTCAAAAATTAAAACATTTGAGAAAATTTCTGGAGGATCTTATCATAATCCTCCAAAGTAGCATTGTCCTCTCCATATTGGTCCTATAGGAGCTTACATTGAATCACCTTGCAGTTACATAAGTGTATCTTACATACCTCAAGCACCTTGAGTGGCTCGATCGTCACCACTCCTCAATCATGCCCCTACAAGGAGTTCCAATCAATTACATGTTCAAAATTTGCATTATATTTCTTTAAATAAGAAACATGAATGACATTGTGCAACCAGACAAGAGCTTGTGGTAGAACAATTATGTAAGATATTGGGTTGATAACTTATAAGACCTAAAAGGGTGCAATATACCTAGGTGACAATTTGGATGATTTCCCAAATTTTATAGAACTCTTATGGGGTTTAAATATTAGGAGAGCCTTCTCCCCAACTTCAAACTTCCTAAGTATGTGTTTTGCATTAGCACAATTCTTTTTTATCATTGGTTTCAACTAATCGCTCTTTGATCAATCAAACATGTTCTTCCATTTCTGAAAGCATCTTGGGTCTAAGGACTATCCTGTCCTCAAGCCTGTTCCAATTGATGGGTGTTTTTCACCTATGTCGTAGAGTTCTTAAAACGACACCATCTTGATGGTTGATTGGTAGGAATTATTATAAGCAAACTCCACTAGAGGCAAGTAAGCATCCTATTTATATTGTTGATCCATGCAATATACTCTAAGAAGATCCTCTAAATATTGGTTTACCCACTTTTTCCATCTAACTCCAATTAATATGTTTGACTAATGTTCAACTAGGTTCCCAATGTTGCAAAAATGGTTGGCCAAAACCTGGCGATCATTCTTGCATCTCTATCAGAAATCATTTTCTTAGTTATTCCATGCAATTGGAAATCTCTTGAACATATTTCCTAGCTAAAATAGGAGCCCCATCAGTGAAATTTATTGTAATAAAATGGGCTACCTTATTTAATCTATCCACCATAACCAAAATTATGTTACACCTATATTTGGACATGGGAATACCTTGGACAAAATCCATGCTAATGATTTGCCACTTCCAATCCAAAATGACGTGAGGTTAAAGCAGCCCCACTGGGTGTTGATGTTTGACTTTAACCCTTTTGCATTAAGGACAACTTGCCACAAATTTGGTTACATCATTTTTCATTCTTTTCCAAAATTAAAATGATTTGATGTCAAATAATAACTTAGTGACACCTGGATTCCTTGAATAAAGTGCAAAATGTGCTTCTTTAAGGACTAATATTCTTAATTCAGTAGAATTGGGCACATACATTTTTTCCCGATATCTTAACAGTCCATCTTCCTCAAATTGAAAACCCTCTTATCTGGAGTCATACGGTTCATATGTAAAGCCACTCTTACTTGATTGTAGTATTCATTGTTGGAAATAATGGGAAGTGTGTACTGAGAGGGGAGGGGTGAATCAGTACCTCTAAAACTTTTATCTCTTTTATCCTTTAACCTTTATGTAATCAATTGTATAACCAACCATCTGTTCTATACTATCTTTGTGTAAGATATATTAATTCATCAACTTAATCAAACATGTAAACATTCATGAAATTAATTGACTCATAATACAAGATATGGTAATGGAGAAAACCCCTGTTAGAAGGTAGAACTGCAGTGGGGATGGAACCCACAAAATCTTCACTATTTGCAGATTGGAAGGGGTCGGTTAAGGCTTACAATTTCATCACTTCTGATGATCTACCCTGTTAGGAGTATTATGTGGAGATTGGTTAAGGTCTACTCTGTTAAGAGATTTAGCAACACTATTTAGTGTGCACTAAATTAAGAGATTTACAATAGGATTGTTAAATCCACCTTTCTTGAAAGGATTTGTTCTATTTTCTACACTTGTTAGAATGTAGACAAAAATACTCATTGAACTGAGTGTATGCAATCTAAAAATTGTTGGTTACAGATCCACTAAAAATCACATGTATAAATGTATCACCTAATGTGATTGATTAATACCTTTGTTGCTCGATAGCCTCTGTTCTTGGGTCTTGATAACCAAATTCATCTTTTGTTGTTCTGCTTCTTGAAATTCTCAGTCTGATCCATAGATGTGCTCATAGGCTACATCATCCTCTCATCCCTATTAATGAATGATTACAACATCTATTTATAACATAGATTGAACTAATGTAGTTTCACATATTACAAAACTAACTCTATGATCAAAGGTTTACAACTTGACCTTGATCTCCTAGTTTGCATGTTATTAATTAGTTATACTGATTAAAACAATTAAAATAATGTTGCTTGTCCCTTAAGTAATTGTTTTAAAACAAATCAAAAATCTATAAATAGAATATAGTTGTATTATCTGACGTGGAAGTCAAGTCCACTTTTCTCGGGATGTAATTGAATTTCGGTGTCTGATGCTAAATTTTCTCTAAAATCAATTTGACTGTCTATTAGCTCTTTTTCTTGTATGAATCAATTAAAACAACAGTAAGTGCTTGACCCTCTATTCCCAATGCAGGTTCATACATGGATAAGGCTAATTAACAAGGATGAAACTCCTACACTTTGGGCTCCACATACCTAGGTGGGTGCACCTGATTACAGACTCACCGAATGACAGAGAATCTCATAATGGATTAAGGATTTATAACCCTTCTTCTTTTTATGCCACTTTGTCCTAGGAAGGCTAACCTATCGATTCACTCTTCAAGGAATCACTAAGATGAATTATATCCTCTGAATACAATCAACTACACATATTTGCTCTTAAATATCAAAAAATAAGGATTTTAATATTTGAGTTGATGATAATAACCACTCGTTATCATCTTGACCAGTGCCTAATCATGGGTGATAGAGTCATAACAGAACATACACATATTA
This sequence comes from Thuja plicata, assembly GCA_018584345.1. Taxonomy (NCBI): domain Eukaryota; kingdom Viridiplantae; phylum Streptophyta; class Pinopsida; order Cupressales; family Cupressaceae; genus Thuja; species Thuja plicata. Next base: position 1,159,729 of record MU227026.1, read on the forward strand.
AGATAATTAATAGAAACATAAATGAATCCCAGATAGAGTTCCTTACAAACTATCCTCTCACTCCTACACCAATGTATCAAATCCTTGCATGAATCCTAATCCTCTGCAATCATCTGTAAGATTTAAACTCTCCTTGAAAGTAACTC
>MU227026.1:1176687-1200403 GCA_018584345.1 Thuja plicata
TTGTTATGATAAAGTGATGGGCTTTAGTGAGGGTAGGGAAGATATTTCCCTTCATCTTTCCAGTCAAAGCTTCCTCCTGCAGCCCACCTAATTGTCTTATGATTTCTACTATCCCAATTTTGAGTGGGACTCTATAGGGTAGCACATAAGGAACACCTCTAAAACCATAAACCCTAATCACTATGGAAAAAGGGTACACTATCAAATCTCCCCAGTTGTGAGAAATTTTCAACTCAGGGGCATACTCCATAGGCCTTAAAAGCATCATTACTTCATTATGAACTCTTGAATTTTGGTTGCTTAGTAATGACTTAAGTCTGGTTGCAAAAACTTTGTCAAAGTATACATAACTTGCATTCTTTTTATCCCAGGACAAATCTGCACTCCACATCTGAACTGGCAATTCTTCATCATCTTGGAATCTCTCCAATTCCATTTCTTCTTCAAAGAAATCTGTACTGTTAAATAAGAACATATGCATCATAAGGGAATACCAACCCATTGGCTTTTGTATATTGCCATCTTTGATCCCTGACAAACCATCATGCATCTCCTGAGAAATATAGGATGCATAATCGAACACTACTAACAAGTGGGGATGCAGAATCTGAGCAACCATCAACATTATATGGACTGGCATGGCCGTCTCTTCATTTATCCCCAAAATATTACACAGGGAACTATACATTTTCCTGGCCTTGCCAATGAAAAGATCCACTTTGAAAGGTTCGGGGGTTCCTAGTCCTATTACAACCAAATCTCCTATTTTTCTAGCATACCCCTTCACTACTTCACCTCTGTAATAACCCCTTTGGTTATTGTATATTTCTTTGAAATATTCAAGGTCAATATCATCCATATTCTGGGAAGTGTCAGCCAGCTTAAAAATTCTTCTGATTTCATCTGCTGATATAGTCAGTATTATATTTCCCCGGGTGTTTCTAACAACCCTAGACACCTTATTATAAGTGTTTTCTATTAGAATGAGAAAATCAGTGTCCATGAATACACTAGGTGCTATTATCTTTCCAACATCTAGTTCCCAAATATTACAGTCTGGGGTGGGGGCCTTTCTTTGACTATGAGCTGCTCTAAACAGAGTAAGGGCATCAAAACTAGTAATAGAATCTCTTTCCCACCTTCCTGAATCATACAACCCTTCCCTAATTCTGAAGTGGGGATGTTGTGGCACTACCTTCTTAGCTTGTGTGGAATCCCCTAAGGACAATGGTAACTACTACAATAAATCTTCCCTAACATTTCATTTCTGATAGTCGACCTGACCTGAAATTTCAACTCTAGGGGCCATTCTAAGGGTTTTCTTATCAATACTAGAACCAGATTTTGAAACAAGAGCTCTAAAACCTTCTCTGAACTGCAAACTCTATCTCAATTTGAATGGTAATGAATCAGTGAGCTTACCCGTTCTACATAGAAGTCGCGTGAAGCTAGTTTTCTTTGTAATTCTGTCTTTGCTCAAATGGTTTTGGTGAATGATTTATACTGTAGTCAGCTTAATCAATTTATAGCCTCAATCAAATCAGTCTTTCAAATTGAATTGGACTGGAGTTATCACATTTTCTATATTTAATTCACTAGCTTCAATTTTGCGGCTTAACGGCTCTCTGCAACTTGTTTTTATCAATTTTGAATTTGAACTGTCGATTTTGGGCATCATCCTTCACATCTGACGGCTATCTTATTTTCCCCAGAATCACTGTCGACTGAGGAAACATGTCACCACCACTTATTCGCTTATTTGTTAGATGCCGAGCACTTTGGATATAAGTGAACATGCGAGACATCAGATGTGAACCAACTTAAATAAAGTTTAAAACGTCGCCAGCTTTGAATGCCTGGGCCCACCAACTGCCAGATGTCATCATCGCTTATTCACTTATACGTTAGATGTCGAGCACTTTGGACATAAGCGAATAATCTGACCGTCAGATCTTTCTGGGTTTTAACATATTTCATACTCATCTGCAATTGGACCCACATACTTTCTTGGACAGGTGTCATCACCACTTATTCGCTTATATGTTAGATGTCGTGCACTTTTCCTTTAAGCGAATAAGTGGTCTGTTTGATCTTTTTTGACTTGTGCACTATTTAATAGAACTCCCTTTTAACAGCTCGGCCCCTACCAAGGACACGTGTCACCTCTGCTTGTTTTCTTATATGTTAGATGTCGAGCATCTTAGATATAAGCGAATAAGCACGCCGTCTGATCTTTTCTGAGTTGCATGAGACATAAGGGGATGATGTAAAAGGGACCTACATAGCGGGACTTAGGAATTATTAAAGTGGTTAGTATGATAGAATATTTTGGCAAAAAGTAACCCATTCGACATGGACACATGAATTAATACAACTTAAGTGACCAAAAAAGTAACGCAAGAATAGAATCGGCCAAGGCACTTAGGGTTTGTTAGTCACTTTTGACCATTTTCAACAAAATTTCAACTAGGCTAAGGGTTTGAGCATAGTCTGCAGAGACATAAAAATAGTTTGAATACCAATTTCAAAGCCCTTGACACTACTAATGACAGGAGACCCTATGAAAATTACAAGGCACATTTTGGACAATAAATAGCACCAACACTGTCTTTCAGTGTTCCTTATTGAACTATCTTTCAGGTTCCTCTCTTGTCTGTTCTCTCGGTTTGGACTGTATTCTTCTCATCGGGTTCCACTATCGGTTTGCTTCTGTTAGGTTCCACTTTATCATGTTTGGGTCGCACTTTCGGTTAACATTGCAAAACTGTGTCGTTAGTTTTCTCCTTGCTTATCACTTTCAGTTTGAACTGAAAACCTGACTTTCGATGTAGTGTAACCGATGGTTTATTACAACTATTTTCTCTTTGTGTACTAATGGAAAAACTTTATGTCACCAATCTCCCCCTTTGACATTAGTATCAAAAATTGATATCTGTAGAATACTAACAAAGTTTATATTATTTACACCTTGTATATTACTTAGTCATTTCATGACTCCCCCTATGCATATGTAAGTATAGTATAGTATATGTGTATGTACACTTGTCTTCACACTATCTTTTCCTTTTGTGCTATATTTTCCTTTCCCCCATTTTACTATATGCTTTGTACATGTATCATTTCCTTTTCCCCCTTTTTTGATAGTAAGGGCAAAGGTGTATACCTATAGCTTATCAAAATTATGAGAGTGAGAGGAATTTATTTCCTCCATCATCTTCTCCCATTTATCCTTCAGATGCTCAAGTGCCATATGATCTAATGTGATCCTAGCATGCATATCATAGATGATGTCTTCTACAAACATCTCAGGGGTGGCAATGAGTTTCCTTGCCGAACGTAGGTGTTGTTGTAGAAGTGTTAGGTTCGGTAATAGTAGAGACTGTATCTCGGTAACCTCCTCTCTGAACTCTGATTTAGCTTCCCAAAGTTCTTTTCTCAACCTTTTGATCTCTAGGATCTTCTCATAATGCAATTTGATTGCATTTCCATCTGCGGTTAGACTTTTTGCACTTACATTCATATCGGAATCGATCTTTGCAATCTTTTCATTGTTATCCTTTGTAAATTTCTCTAAAGTGCATTGCATTTGGATTAAGGAAACAACTTGAGTAATTATTGGATCTAATTCATTTGATAACTCTAAAAGCTTTACCTTATTTTACGCCACTTCTTGGCTGATCTTTTCTATCAATTTTTATTGAAACTTCTATTCTTCTCGCTCCTCAATTGGCTTTTCTACATCTACATTCTGTGTTGTGATGGCTTCGGTGAGGATGACAAGTTGATCTAGAATGGGGGCATTGTGATCAACATCTATGTCGGGGACTATTTGGTTCTAGATATCCCTTGTGGTCTCCAGTACCAATGAATCTCGGTGTTATTTCTTAAGATTTTCTTGCAAAGCTTTCCTTTGACATATTTCTCCATACTCTTGGAGAGATTCAAAATCTAATGTAGTTGGGTCACATTTTGGTATTTCTATGATCTCATCAAATGTGACTTCCAACTTGTTCTTCTTTATTTTCTTCTTCTTTTGTGATCCACTTGTATGCAGAACTATAGCCAGCTTCTCTGCTTGGTTTGTTGTGCTACTAGATGGCTTATGAGGTGTTGTACCTTTCTCTTATTGCTCAATGTTTTCCTATCGATTTTCTAAGGATGTCTCCTTATCAACCTTTAGTGTATTTGTAGCTTCACCTTTGGTGTCCTTTGGCATTGTATCAACTATCTTAACTTGCTCATCTTTCTCTTTTTGCACTTCATCTACATTTTTCATTTGTGCATCTTTCTCTGTGGTATCTCCATCCTTTTGTTCTCCATCGATGACATTTTGTTCATTGGTTGTGTCATTCTTTTCATCAGATATATCTTTTTCTCATCATTACCCTTATCCTCGGGTATGCTTGCATCAAGCTCGGGGGTCTTCTCCTTCTATGAGATAATATTGATTGCTTGAATCAATAATAGCATCTAGCTCGATATGTGTACTTGTACAACATCAACAAATGTATCTTGGTCCTTAGGTTGATCAGATGTAATATTAATATCTTCATCTTTATTTACTTCATTTGCAAGATCATCAGTGATGTCAATAATAGTATTATACACAGTAGTGTCTAACCATGTTTCATCAGCAATATCCATATTCTTGTTGCCTGTAGTGTCAAATTCTTCTTTGTCCAATTCCACTCTCATGACATCTTCATTTGCGATAGTAATCTGTTCGGGGCTCTGTGTAGCCCAATTATCCTTGTTCTCTTGATTTTTGGTAAGAGCTCTTTGTGACTCAAGACTTGTACCCTTTTTAGGAATATCAAGTATCTTTCTCCATTCAGCTTCACTCTTTCTATCTAGGTCCAGTAGATGTCCTTGAAGCACTTGGTAGGCTCTCAACTTCGGTGAGAACCTTTTGGAGTGTGTCTTCATCATTTATTTAATCTCCTCCATTTTTTATTTGGGAGGCATGACAGATACTAGGGATCTTTCCCTAATCTCTTTCTCAGAGTGCAAGGCAAATGTCCATCTTGCCGATATTCTATATTGAATTTATTTTGGCATATTATCTACTAGTTGTATTGGGAGATATTTAAATATGCACATCATTTTGATAATTTCCTCCTCAATCTAATTTTGATCCACCGGATCCAATGTTAGCCATTTCTTGATCTTTCTATCATTGACTATACCTGATTTGATAATTGAGGCACACACTTTGTAAACTATTTTAGGAATCTTGTTCTTTTCCTTTTGGATAGCTTCATCTTGTTTGGTGTCCTCAATGTCTTCCCTTGTTCTCAAGAACTTTCTTCTTTTAGTTTTCCCTCTTTTCTGTGTTGAGGTTTCCTCTTATAGGTCCTTACTTGACTTTTATTAATAGGTGAAGGACTAGAATCCTTGGTTGTTTGACTCCTTGTCCTTGTTGGAGCTGTAGTCCTAGTATTCTTAGCTGGTGGAAGTAGTGGTGTATCTGACTTTGTAGACTCTGAGTTACTCTCATTCTCAGCTTCACCGATGAGTGACTATCCCTTAGTTTCTTCTATCTTTTCAGTTTCTTCTTCTGTTTCCAACAACCTTTTCTTTAAGTTCTTGACCATCTTATCTTTCTTCCTATCAATCTTCTTTACAACCAAGCCAGTTTTAATCCTTTCTTTGGCTTCTTCATACGTCCCAAACTTAGGTTGTGTTTTATCTAATGGCTCATTTATCAATGCCTCAATTACATTAGATGCTTGATCTATGTTTACCTCATAGTCAAGTGGAGATAGCCATGCTATTCTCAGTACAAGTGGCTTGGTGTATGTATAGTCAATGTCTACCATAAAACATATATCAGTGTTGAACTTTTTAATTAATTGTTCTAGAATCCTTACTCTCTTTTGCATTCTATCTTTGAATCCAACAAAGTATTCATCCATGACTGACTCAAATTTATCTCCTAGTGATTTTATAAACTCACTAATCTATATGGTCAATGGTCTTGTTGTGTCCCATTGCACATTTCCTATAGATGGGAAAGATTCTTGGAAGTAGAAGAATATGCACATGATAAGTGAACCAAACTTACATGAATTTGACTTTGCATTTCTTACTATCTTCAAGTTCTCTTCTAACTGCTTGAGTAGAAGTTCTGATAGATCCGATTGAATTCCCCTCTTGAAAATCTTGTATGCTATATCCACTACTCCGGATGCAATGTTGTTCATCTTTCTAGCCTAAAAGAACTTGTATCCTAAGACACATGCTCCAAATTTTAGTTCATCATCAGTAATGGTGGATACCTTAAGTCCTCTTCTATCACATTTAGCTCTTGTATTCTTCTCAATGTCATCTTTAGGTAGGTGCTTCAATGCCTTTACCTTATTGGTTAGTGGATAACCGTTGACAGTATGTATACCATCTCTTGTTATTGGTTTAAGCTCATCCAACCATAACTTTCTATCATGTATCATGCTTAGTACTAACCGAATCCATTTGGTCTTGAATTCCTTTGGGAACCATAGGGAATTTTTTATTCCTTTTACCTTAATGTGTTTGTGCTCTTCCTTAATAGTGCCATCATCATTGTATAGCTTCTTGAAGGCTTGTTCAACTTCCAGGTCTCCAATCTCTACAATCTTGCAGTGTATGTATGCTCGCACGTCTCCAATGAGAAAAACTCTAGTTGGTATTCTTGAGAATAATCCAACATTGTCGGGTTGCGAGGCAACCTCTGGGCATATCTTATAATGTGGTTCCTCACAGGTTGAGTTCTTGATAAGATTGATCTTGTTCTTCTTAACACTCTTGAGCTTAGCGGTTCTTGATGTAGTTTCCATTGATTCTAAAATTTAGGTATTTCCCGTAAATGATAAACAAAGTTATCATTTTATACTAGTACTTACTTTTCACCTCTGTAGCTGTAAGAGATCTTCTTAGAGTGTTGTGAACCTAGTTGGAGTCACTTTGCAATGTTGTCGCTTTGTTCTCTAGTTTTTCTCTATTTCTTCGCTCTGGTCGTTGGTGAGAAATGAAACCCTTCCATTGTCTATTTATAGACTTTTCCCTAAGTCAAGTCATTAATGCTCAACCACTCCTCGGTGTGTGAAGATGGAGTTGTCGGGTGATACACTAACTTCTCTTTCAGTGATAACGTGATCCTTTGGGAATTCATTTAAATTGTTTTGTTTACCGACGGATTTTGGTGTATGGCGAAGATAACTTTGTCAACTCACGTGATTATCGACAGATCTCAGTTTACACTGGCAACTTTAGATTTTATGTCTTAACCGATGATTCTCAGTAAGTGTAGGCAACTTGGCTTTATTAGTATACCGATGTATTTCGGTATATATTGACCGATGAGATTTAACTTAGAGAATTACAACAAGTAATACCATAGTGCATCTTTAATCATGTGAATTTGGCATTTCAAATATGAATAATGGAACTGATGTAAAATGTAACTTAGTATAATGCAATTCCATACTTACTTTTTCTGCTTAGGTGGGGATAGTGATGTCACTAGATCCATTGGATAAGGTGTCACCATTTTCATTTCTCAGTCCAGCTTCATTAGTGTTTTTAGTTTTCCTCCACATTTTGTTTCTCATCTTCTTGATGCCTTCAATGGTGTTTCCATTTGCAAAGGTGCTGGTCTTTGTCATTTGGTATCTGCAGTCTTTCTTCAAATGACCAACTTTATGACAATGTAAACATGCCATTATGGGGTTAGTCTAGTCTAGCCTCTAGGATTTCTTGTCCATTGTCTCATACAATTTGCAGCAATGTGACCAAATCTTCCACATGCTATATAGTTTGTCCATGTATTGTAATCCCATACATATTGGTTACCGACTCTTTTCGGTTGATAGGAAGTTTCTTGATTTTTAGGCTTCCATGCTTTCTTTTTCTTCTTCCAGAATTCAAGGGATGTGTTCCCATGCATTTTTCAAGTAGGACAGTATTTTTCCATGTAGGTTTCCTTCTTAGGTTGTTTCATCTCAGATTTACATTCATATGCTTTATGTCCTTTCTTGTTACATTTATAACAAATTCCTATGAATGAAGATGTGGGGTTAGGAATACCTCTCATTTTTCTCTCGTAGACATTTGATGTGTGGCCTTGCTTTCCACAGTGATTGCATGTTATATTTCTTGGTCTTGGATTTTCATAGACATTCTTTGGATCATCTTGATTGGGTGATTCTCCATTCTCAGTATAGCCTAGTTTGGTGTTGTTGTTGGCTCTCCTTTGTCCATCAAGAAAATCATCCATTATTTTATTTCTTTCTTTAGCTCTCTTTATTATTTCATTATGTTGTTGCCGAATTCTTACTTCTTGTTTTAGCTTTTCATTTTCTTCCCTTAGCTCACCCATAGCTTCTATTCTTTCAATGAGTTATGCATTCATTCTATTTTCCTGTTGACTCATAAGAATAATCTGATTTGTAATCTCATGGTGATTTTCTGTAAGTCTTTGTATTTCTGACTCTTTCTCTTGTAGTTTTCAGCAATCTTCCTTCTATCATCAATAACTAGTGTTCTCTCTTGCTCATCTTTTCTAGCATTGTTCATGACATCAATCATTCTTACCATTTGTGTCTCTTGACTAATTTGTAGAGATTTCACTTGTCCAGCCAGATGTTGATTGATTTCATTTAAGCTTGTGATGCTTTCTTCTGATGTGTCTGATGCTTTTCTTGTAGTAGACCCTGAAGACTCAAATAGATCTGGTATCTCTTCCTCATGGTAATCTGTTTCATTACAACGATATGCCATAATCTTTCTTTTATCTAACAACTGTCTCATCTTGATTCTAGCTTCTTTATATTGCTCATAGAAGATCTGAATTTCTAGCATTTGATTCTCAATACTTTTGTCAAGTCTGTACTTCTCCATTTTATGATCTTTCCTCTTAAGTCTTTAAGCTTTCCAAATAAGAGTTCTAGCTCTGATACCAATTGTTGGAAATAATGGGAAGTAAGTACTGAGAGGTGAGGGGTGAATTAGTACCTCTAAAACTTTTATCTCTTTTATCCTTTAACCTTTATGTAATCAATTGTATAACCAACCATTTGTTCTATACTATCTTTGTGTAAGATATATCAATTCATAAACTTAATCAAACATGTAAACATTCATGAAAGTAATTGATTCATAACACAAGATATGGTAATGTAGAAAACCCCTGTTAGAAGGTAAAAAACTATGGTGGGGATGGCACCCACAAAATCTTCACTGTCAACAGATTGGAAGGGGTCGATTAAGGCTTACAATTTGATCACTTCTGATGATCTAGCCAGTTAGGAGTATTATGTGGAGATTTTTTATGGTCTACTCTGTTGAGAGATTTAGCAACACTATTTAGTGTGCACTCGGTTAAGAGATTTACAATAGGATTGTTAAAGCCACCTTTCTTGAAAGGATTTCTTCTATTTGCTACACTTGTTAGAATGTAGAAAAAAATACTCATTGACCTGAGTGTATACAATCTAACAATTTCTGATTACAGATCTATTAAAAATCACATGTATCAATGTATCACCTAATGTGATTGATTAATACCTCTATTTCTCGGTAGCCTCTATTCTTGGTTCTTGATAACCAAATTCATCTTTTGTTGTTCTGCTTCTTGAAACTCTCAGTCTATTCCATAGATGTGATCGTAGGCTAAATCATCCTCTCATCCATGTTAATGAATGATTACAACATCTATTTATAACATAGATTGACCTAATGTAGTTTCATGTATTACAAAACTAACTCTATGATTAAAGGTTTACAACTTGATCTTGATCTCCAAGTCTGCATGTTATTAATCAGTTAGAATGATTAAAACAATTACAATAATGTTTCTTGTCCCTTAAGTAATGGTTTTAATACAAATCAAATCTCTATAAATAGAATATAGCTATTTTATCTGACTTGGAAGTCAAATCCACTTTTCTCAGGATGTAGCTGACTTTCAGTGTATGATGCTCAATTTTCTCTAAAATCAATGACTGTCTTTTGGTGTTCCTTGTTGAACTGTCTGTCAGGTTCCTCTCTTTTATGTTCTCTCAGTTTGTACTATATTCTACTCATCGGGTTCCAATGTCAGTTTTCTCTTGTCGGGTTCCACTTTATCATGTTTGGGTTGCACTTTCAGTTAACACTGCAAAATTGTGTCATCGGTTTTCTCCTTTCTTATCACTTTTGGTTTGAACTGAAAACCTGACTTTCAGTGTAGTGTAACTGATGGTTTATTACAACTGTTCTCTTTGTGTACTAATGGAAAAAATTTATGTCATCAATTTCCCCTTCTAGCTCTTGAAGGATTTTATTTTTGAAATCAATACTAACTATTTCCATCACAGATATATTAATTCTATGGCTCCAAGCATTTTCCACCCTCTTCTCCTTACCCTTAATACAGTTGATTTTGAAATCATAATTTAAGATTAGTTCCAACCATCTCCTTTTTCTGACATTCATATTAGGTTGTGTAAAATATATTTCAGACCCTGATGATCTGATTTGTGTTCAAATGGTTTCCCTAGGAAATATTGTCTCCACACTCAAGAATAGTGTGAACAATAGTTGTTAACTCCAAATCACAGGGTACATAGTTTTTTGCATTATTCTTTAGTTTCCTAGACTTGTAAGTAATTACTTTCTCATCCTGCATTACAACTCCACCTAAGCCTTCTCTGGAGGAATATGTGACTACCATGAAATATCATGATGGTTCTAGAACCTTGAGTATAGGTGTAGTGGTTAATCCTTCTTTTAAGTACTCAATAACCTTCTAGAATTTATCTATCTATTCAAATCTCTTTCTCTTTCTATGGAGGGGGGTAATTGGATATGGTATCCAAGAAAAATTCATCACAAACATTTTGTAATAATCTGCCAACCCCATAAAGCTCCTCACTTCTTGGACATTTTTGGTAATAGGTTATTCTAGTATATCTTTTATCTTGTTTGGGTCCATGACTATACCTTTGGTAGAGAAATATAACTTATATATTGTACCTCTTTCTAGAAGAAGGTACACTTGGATAATTTTTCATAGAACTTGTTTTCCTATGGGCATAGAAGTACAATCTTTAAAAGATAGTAATTTTCCTCCTCATTCTTTGAGTAGATTAATATTTCATCAAAAAATACTAAAACAAACTTATCCAAGCAGTTTTTTAATACACTGTTCATTAGGCTCATAAAGGCAACTGAAGCATTAGTGAGTCTGAAAGGTAACAATGAAAAATTATAATGCCCATAACAAGTTTTGAAGGTAGTCTTATAAATATCATCCTCCTTGAGTCTTGGTGGTATCCAGCTCGCAAATCTATTTTGGATAAGATTGTTGCCCCTCTCATTCGGTCAAACAAATCATCAATTCTAGACAACATGTATCTATTTTTTATTATGACCTTATTTAACATTCTGTAGCCAATTCAAAGGTGTAAGGTTTCATCCTTCTTTCTTAAAAAATCATTGGTACTCCCTTGGAAAGTAATTTCTAAAGTTGTGCATTAAGGTCAATTATCTCAACAGTGGACATTCTATACAACACCTTAGAAATCAGATCTATTCTAGGTACCAAATCAATAGAAAATTCAAAAACCTTCTTGGGAGGAAGTCCTGGCAACTCCTCTAGAAACACATTTTAGAACTCTTGTAGGTAAATATATTTTTCTGCAAATGATTTATTCATGTAGTCAGCTTCCACCTCCCTCTTTTCGAATTGAGTTGACATTTCGTAAATCATTTTCTATCATGAAAGACTATCACCTCAGGATTTCTTACTTCTTCCATCTTAACTACAAATATTTGATATCCATTTCTCTGGATCATTTTAAGTTTCATAGCTGAAAACTATCACACTTAGATTTATCACTACACTCCCTGAATGGTAACTCTACTGCCTTCATCATCTAAGCATCCTACTACCTTGGCAAAATAATCTACCTTTTCTCTGTCTCCATAACTAGTTCATTCATAAGATTATTTCATAGGACCCAAGAGGTGCCACATACAAATTCACCTTAGTAAAAAACTTGGGAATCTCCACCCTAGCTTCAAACATACACTGGTAGAGCCCTCGACTGGTTAGCGTACTCTTCTGACCAAGAATTAGCTAAAAAAATTGTTTTCTTAGGAAATTTTCCATTCTAGGATATATAAAACATTATGTAGCTCCGACGTTAATTAGGATATAAATGGAATTGTCGTAAAGGGTACTTTAGGTTTCAATGGGGGTAATCTTGAAGTTAGATAGCCTATTGTCTATCATGGCATGAATCTATTGCTAAAAAGTTATTTGTTGGGGTGGAAAATGATTTCTCTAAGGTTAAACTCTAGTCATCTTTGTAGGACATTGGTTGGCATAGTGATCTCTGCCACAAGTAAAATGAACTCCCACTATTCCTTTCTTCTCAAGATTCTCATTTGTTCCATTACCCTCATTCTATAGTCATTACAAATCTTTTTTTTGTCTTTCTTAGACTAGCAATTTTTTCCCTCAAACCCTTTCTTTGTCAAATTCTAAGGAGTTTTCTTCCAAAAAAATTTAATCTTTGATTTTCTTAATGAAGTACATATGTTAATAGCTATAAATTTCCTCTCAGCATTGAATGACCAACTATCTCCTAGTAATCTTAATTGATTTTGGGCCTAACTCATCCTTCTGGCTCTCCTACCTAGTGGGTGTCACTCTAGACAACAGGTAGGTTTCCTTCTTGTTTTGACATTTCTTGAGAAGCTTCTATGGAAATTTGTGGCATCTCCTAACACCTGGTCCCCTTATAAGATAAGTTCTTTCTATTCCAGCAATTTCTTTACCAACCTACAAATTTCTCTATTTTGTTTGAGCGAGAGTATCTGCGCACTTTCCTTGATGCTCACTATGAGTGTTATGATCTCTTCTTCTTTCTTGGTGTTTTTCTAAAATAAAACACATTATTTCAAGGTTTGGAGTCTACGTAGGTTTGGCTCAAGGGCTTCTTGTTTACATATAATTAGGTTAATGTTCACTAAGCTACTAAATTACCCAAACCAATAATTGACCTCTTCCTAAGATTCACTATCAATTTCAGCATCAGGCTCTTATTGTCCTAGTAGTTAAGAGAAAATATTCCATGATGGAACTAATGGTCTTCTTTACCTTGGTATTGTTCCATTCCTCTGAAAATTTCTCAAATAGGATAAAGGTTTGGAAGTCAATCCAGTTTATAATAATGTTCATTTATTTCTAAATTTAAGGTTTCTCATGCCTCTCATCTCAAAATCATCTGGTAGATTCTATTAATGTCTCATCATCAAAAATGATTTATCAAAAAGATTTTATTTTTGCATGATTATTGCTCATCCATAAATAAATGACTCCTGCATTAAGGAACTTTATCTATAAAATTTGTCAGTTCCACATTCAGTGAAACTTTGAGAAGTTGGTTCTGGTTGCACAGGTAGAAAGATGGTGAGCTCCAATCTCTAGTTTTGAACCTAGTAGCTCTGAACCATATGTAACATAACAAATATACTATCCTAAATAAATACGAAAATAAAATTTATATCATGAGGAAAGGAAATATGATTAAACAACAAAACTGAAACAATTGCCTTCCATTTCCTATGAACATGAATAAGAAATTTTATTAACTAACTGAAAACAAGTTACCAAATAATTTGACATGAATCTATTTTTAACTAATTTATTCCATTACTTTAATTTCATAAGAATTTCAATAAGGAATGTAAAATTAAATTTCATATGAAAGAAGCTAACATTATATTACTAAGAAATTTAAAAATACAATTAAATACCGAGGAATAATTTATGAAACCTGAGCTTGTTGGCTTAATCTCCGGTGAGTTTGTTTATTTTAGCTTTCAACCTCCATAGGGCGAAAAAGTATCATCAGGGTCTTTTTCCACCCAACCTTTGATGTAATGATTGTGACCTAACAATCACCCACACAACTTCCACACAGAAGTTGCACGACCCTTCCCAAGGGCATGCAAACATGATTTCAATTTTCTTGCTATCTAAGGCTTGGTGTAGAACCCACAATAATCATAGCTATCCAACCTATAGACATCTTCACATATTAGGATGAACTTCCTAGCTAGACATTGACATATTGGTTCTAGTGACTAACAATTTCTACTTGTAGCATAGTACTACCTTGGCCAAGATTTTAAGGTACAAGCACAAATCCTTGTGCAATCAATGTCACCGCCATACTTTTTAAGAGTCATAATGACCTCTTAATTGGATATCCACATCCTGAAGGACTCATTTTTCATATGTGATCATGTTTTCTCAAAATATTTTCCATCACACATTATCCCACCTACTAGTTTGATCTAAACTATTTATATGATTCAAGTGGAAAGTAGTCAGTTGATAGTTTATTGTCCGAAAGATTTCCAAACCCAATATTTCACTCAATTAGATAATGTCTAAGGTTAGGAGTAGAATAAGGCTTATGGCATATGATCATATATCACTGTTATAAAAAAAATGACCATATTTATCTAAATCATATTGATGTACCACAACCTCAAGAGAGGGTTGACTATCATGTCATAGTTCTATGGCTCATTCACGATCTTCTCCTAAGAATATTATCCTATTAATTAAGGCATAGATGAAAGAGATGCTTATTCAATTTTGGTCCAATACAATATATAAATTCTAATCAATAGCATATACAAAGATTATAGATATTTCACACAACAAGCCTTAGTTTTATATGCTTATAATCAATAATGCACAAAAGAAAGCATGCAATTTTGAGAAGTATATTGGTTTGACCTGATGAGAATAAGAAATCAAAACTTTATCTATAAAAACTTAATGCACACAATGTCTACCCCACTTAGATCAAGCATAACTCCCTGATTCATTTTCTGAACATAAATCCAAATGTCAAGCAATGCCTTGGCACATATTTTCTTGTCTGTTAGAAATGAGGTTGTCTAAGAAACATTCCCTACTAATATCATTCAAGAAATCAATATTGTTCAAGCATTTTAATACTTGTATCAATAAAAATTGGGATATTGATTTTTGCTATGAAAACTTGTTCTATGCATTCTCCTAGGCAACATGAGATTCCCCATGCAATGCAAGCATAGTCATGTCTAGTAAAGGTTTTTATAGGGATGATAGAATCATATTTGATTGTGATAGAAATCTTGTATTCTAGAGCTTCAAATAGTAAATTCCCTAAATTAGCCTTGGGCAATGACCTTATAAGCTATTGTTGCCCTGGTATATGTGTGGCCTCTTCCATATTTTGAAACACTGTCAACTTTCTCCCAATTATCTCCTCCCACATAGCATCTAGATTTCCCTTCTAATTTTAGGACTTGAAACAATGATGCAAAATAGGTTTTCAACATAGCCTTGTAATGTAAGTCGCATATCATTTTGAGGCAGCATTGGAAATGATATCTCCTATACTTGCATTAAATATAGAGTTCTATGTGCTTGCAAATTATGTTTGAATTTAAAGTCTCCCGAGATCTAAACACATTACTTTCTATGGTAATGTATTTTCGTGATACAAATTCCTTTGAAGGCATTCGTTGCTTGAGCATAATGGTCATCATTTTTTATTGAAAATTATAACTCTACTGCGAGTGATTCATTTCAAAATAGCATCCAAAAACATGTGCCCATGTGTCTCATCTTAGTATCTGATGATGATACACTATTTCAATTTTAGTCTAGCTTTGTTCTTTTTTCTGATATAATTAGAACAAAATCTTCACACCCAAACACTTCCATTTGATTGTAAATCCTCTTAACTAGCCCCTTCTCCTCGGGAACTTCAAAATCCACTAGAGAGGATGAACCTTAGTTAATTAAATATATTATTGTATTTACTATCTCAATCTAGAATTCTTTTCCCAAACCTACATTTGAGAGCATACAACATCCTCCCTCCAAAATTGTCTTGTTCAAACTCTACAACCATGTTTTCTTGTGGTGAAAACATTACATTTTAATACCACCACTCTCTACAAAAAATTGATCAAATTTTATGGAACAAAATTTACCACCGTTATTCATTTGGAGACATTCAAATTTATTTTGGTTTGGTTTTTAACAAGTGTTTTGAAATTTTTAAACTTCATGAACACTTCATTTTTCTTAATTAACATATAAACTGAAACCTTCCTAGTGCAATCATCTATAAAATATCAAAATAATTTGACCCACCAATAAAAACTATATTCGTGGGATGAAAGACAACCAAATGCACTAGCTTCCAGTCATATTGTTTTCTTGTTGTTACTTTGGTAGAAAATTGGGACCTCTTTTTTTCATATATATAGTGCTCACACATTTCCAAATCTACTCATTTTAGCTTTGGAAGTTGATCCTCTTTTTGTTCACAATCTCAAGTTCTTTCTTTCTTATGTGTCGAAGCCTATTGTGCCAAAGCTTTGTGTTTTGATTCACAATTGACATTGTAGCTCCCATTTCAATATGATTCTCTAGCACATACAAAGTGCTTGGTTTTCTGTCCCTAGCACTTTTTGTCACTTTCCATCTACTTGATTTGAAAGTGACTCAACATCCTTGATAATCTAGTTGTTCAACTAAAATTAAGTTGAAGGACATATCTAGCATCTCATAGCATCTAATTATTTTCATTTTTTAGTTTCAATAAAATATCCCCTTTACCAACAATTGATGACATGTAACTGATTGGATGTTTGATAATGTTAAGTTGAAGATAATGCAAGGCATTAAAATAGTTAATGTATTGTATTTTCATTGATGTCAACTTGATATCATCTGTACGGTCATGTACATAATGCCAAAGACTTTAGAGAACCAAAGGAGTAAAGGTTATGCTTTCAGCAATGCATAAAAGTCAAGTATTTACTGAGTGACAAACAACACTGATGAAGTGCACACCATCAGTAAAGGAAAAGAAGATCAGTCACAGTGATACCCGATGATCAGAAGATAGCGTTTCCTGATGAAGGAAAGCCATAGTGATGCCTGACAAGCAAATTTAGAAGGTTTCCCGATGAGTAAAATTCCAATGATGCCCGACGTACGGAGATCACGAAGATAACTGGAGTCTCACCGATGGAACTATCATTTTTCACTGACAACTAACTGCAAACGTGACCGACAGTCAGGGAGTTCAAAAAATGACAAAATATCTAGCTGGAAAGAGCTAAAGATAGACTTAACTGGTTGTTTTCTTTGTTTTATTCGACTGTAGTTAAGTGATTTATTTAAATATGATTTGTACAATTGGCAAGAAGATAATTACGAGACAAATCAGGAGTTATGCTTTAAATCAAATTGGCTGGATTATTTTTCATGCCAAGAATCAAGAATCAAGAATCAAGAAACAATGAATATCATGTCTATATAAGAGACAAGCTTAATTAATTTATGAATGGGATTAAGGTGAGTGAATAGAAAGAGGATGCTGAAGAGAAATTGATGAAGAATAACTTCATACATTCCTGATCAATCAAGCTGAAGGAGGGCTAAGGAATTTTGCAGACACCAACAAACAGTGAAGCACAATAGCACAGAGCAGAAAGTGTGGAGCACAAATGATTGAATTGATACATTGATCAGAGAGGTAATGTACTTAAATAGATATAAAAATCTGCAATTCAAAGTTGCAATATGAACAGGTCATAGTGTTTTAGTTTAACCATTGAAGCATCAAGTCTCTTAACCGAGAAAGACTTAACAATCTTCTATATATTGAGGTACATCCCAAGGAGTGCCAAAAAGGTTGATTCATGAAAGTAGCATTGGAATTGCCCGATACCTATTGACAGTCTAAGATGGAGGCTGATTTAAGGATGGTAGCAATAGATGCCCGATACTAAGTGACAACCTCTATGTATAAAATCCTCTAACAAGGTCACACGTAACCGTGTTTTTGTAACCTTTAACAGGATTGGCTCCTAATAGGGCTCACTTCAAAAGAGTGAAAATTTGGGGTACCGGTCCCAGTGGTTTTCCCCTTAACAGGGTTTCCACGTTAAAAATTCACGTGTTATGTGTGTATGATTCATTTCATTATTGTTTTGTATCTGACATAGTTAACACTGGATTGATCAGTATACTCTGCTTATTTATTGAATTTCGGTAAATAGTTATACTACTTATCGGTAATCAAGATAGAATAAGGATTGACAGAGAACACTGACATACAGTTAATCATTATAAGTATTTCATGGCATGCATCTTGTAGGGACATAATAATCTGAGGTTTATTGATTAGTGGTTAAGTTTGAAGGATAAATTTTTGAGGTCACTGATTCACCCCCCCCCCCTCTTAGTTATTACTAACAACAATAATACTGTAAGAATTTTCCAATAGAAAAAAATCAAGATCTAGAGGCCAATTAATAGCACAAAAGAGAGAACAAAATGGACAAGAACAAACTGTATTCTCATCAATGATGTAATAATTTAACTAATTGAATTTAATAGAATGAGTACAATAAATATGTGTCTTCTTAAATAGGCAAGGCAATAAGAGACCATGATACCTAGGAGATAACTTATCACCCACACAAGGTGGAATCACATTTTTAATTTACTAGAATGAGTACAATAAAGATGTGTCTGCTTAAATAGGCAAGGTAATAAGAGACCATGATAGCTAGGAGATAACTTATCACTCACACAAGGTGGATCATCCTCCATTTTGCAATGAAGTATGTGCAACATGTGGAGGATGATAAAGTGATAAGTACACTAAAGGTGGAGACAACACATAAAGTGGAAATATCACCACCTAAAGTGGAATTTCTCCTACACCATGTGCAACTAAATGTGTCTCAAATGAAAACTACTATGTTATGAATTATCCTAAATAAGCTTGATTAAAGTATAATTAGGTGAATAATTAATTATACCTACACCCCCTCCTTAAGTGTAACTTAGGTGAATGCATACTTAAGCTAAAAATAAAAGATGGGTCTCAACTACTTGGACATATCAGGTACCCATGTACAATAGGAAATGCAATCTCTCACGTGCGTAGAAAGGGAGAAAACCACGTGGGAGAAAATCCCCTCCAAAAGAGAGATGAAAGCACACAACCATCTCAATAATGAAAAAGAGAGATGAGAGACTGTGAAGCCCCCCTCAATGTAAAATCTCCTGCAAAGATGGTCCAAGATCATGACCAATGCTCCTCCATAGGAAGACAATAGAGAAAATATTACACCAAGAATGTCAAAGTGTGACAAAACTAGGTACAATATCGATGAAAAACTGATGATAAAGAACCCACTACAATATGATAGAGATCAAGCATGGAGACACCTACTTGAGCATTAATTGAATACTCAAAAATGAAATGTTGGTACAATTGAAGTCTCAACTGGAGCCATGGACTTCCAGTGACTAATTGGTGCATTCTAATCTCCTCATGCACCAAGTCTCACAAGATAATTCCTAATCGACTAAGTACAAAAGGATTACATCAAATATGCCATCAATGTCAAAGTACAAAGAAAGATGGAAGTTTATATTAGTGTGTGTACAATATAACTCATGCAAGAGAATACACCATCACATGATAGAGATGCAAAGTTAGAAATTGATAATTATTCCACCAAAGATGTGATGTAGAAGATCGTAGAAGATGCCTCTGATTGGAATGACGTGCCAAGAAAGTGGAGTGACTAACCCTCCCTAGCTTCTAGTTGGAAGCATTGCAAACAAGTATGTAGGTGGACAAAAAAAAGTGTTCTAAATTTTGCATACTTATTTGGAATTTAATTTTTCAAAAAATTCTTTAAGTTTAAGAAAAAGATTTATTAAAACCTATAGAAAAAACCCTTATTTAAAAAGTAAAAAAAAAACACATTTTTTTTATTTTAATTTTTTCAATTAAAAAAATTTATTAAAAATAATAAAGAAAAAAATTATTCAAAAAACAAAAGTTTATTTAATTAAAAAAATTTAAAAAAAAATTAACACAATTTTTTTTTTATTAAAAACACATCCAAATTTTTTATTAAAAATTAAAAAGTTAAAAAAACATTAAAAAAATAAAGGGGTACTGCATAGTACCCCCTGCACAGAGCTTACGTAGGTATTACCTTGTGATACCACTACACAGGTACCATATGGTACCCAAACATTTGTTTTTTGTTTTATTTAAAACAAAATAAAATGCCCCCTCTAAATTAATTTTCTTCTGCGAATTTTTTATTTTTATTTTTATGGAACAAAATTCAAATTCTATGGAACAAAATTCACCTGAAAAAAAATAAAACTAATCAAATTCTATGGAACAAAATTCACCACCATTATCTATTTTCAGATATTCAATTTTATTTTGGTTTAATTTTTAATAAGTGTTTTGAAATTCTTAAATTTCTTGAACATGCAAGTCTTCTTATTTAACATATAAACCAAAACCTTCCCAGTGAAATCATCTAGAAAAATAACAAAACAATTTGACCAACCAATCACGACTATATTCGTTGGATCAAAGACAACCAAATACACTACCCTCCAATAGCATTGTCTTCTTGTTATTACTTTAGTAGAAAATTGGAACCTCTTTATTTTCATATATATAGTGCTCACACTTTTTTAAATCTATTTATTTTATCCTTAGAAGTTAATCTTCTTTTTGTGAAAAATCTCAAGGCCTTGCTTTATTATGTGACCAAGCCCCTTGTGCCAAATCTCTGTGTTGTTATCTGCAATTGGCATTGCAACTCCCATTTTAGTATGAGTCTCTAGCATATACAAGGTGCTTGGTTTGCTACCCCTAGCAATTACAAAGTTTCCTTTGTCACTTTCCATCTACTTTATGTGAAAGTGACTCAACATCCTTGAAAGTCAAGTTGTTCAACTGACATTAAGTTTTTATTAAGTTGAAGGACACACCTAACATCTCATCGCATGCAATTATTTCTATTTTTTAGTTTCAACATAATATCCCCTTTGCCAACAATAATATAAAATTTATTATCACCAAGATAAATCTTACCAAAATTATAGCTTTATAAAAATACTCTCTTCACAAAGTGGCATGAAATGATATTCCTGTTTCAAGCACCCAAACATGAAATGATATTCTTGTTTCAAGGACCCAAACATCTATTGTTAGTTAGAATAAGAGCTCCCGCATCTTCTTCATATGTTGCATTTGCTTCATTTTATTTTGGCCAATTTTCAACCTTCTTCAATGACCAACAATTATTTTTAATGTGGATTTTCTTGCTACAATACTAGAAACCACTTTCTCTGCCTCTTGACTTGGATCCCTTGCTGAATTTTAATCTTCTATTTTTATGCTTTCCATTTTCTTCTGAGCTCCCCTTGTTGCCAATTATCAAAGTGTCTCCGAATGAAGTTCCTTGATTTTTCCTCCTGGTATCATCAATAATAAGAGTCTTGAAAACATCATGAAATTTTAATACACCTCTTCTTGTCAAACATCAAGTTGTTGATAGCCATAAAAAATCCTTCCTAGCTATCAAGGAGAGAAAACAATAAAAAAAATGGATTTGGTTTCATCATCAAAGTTTATTGTTGTGAAAATTTAGTGGCCAATTAATGTATTAAATTCCTTTGAATGGTTTGACACATCTTCGCCTTCATCTTCAAATTGTATAAATTTTTCAATTGAAAAACTTTATTTGATGTACAAGCTATTTTGTTGGAATTAATGGGAAGTAGTACTGAGAGGAGAGGGGTGAATTAGTACCTCTAAAACTTTTAACTCTTTTCACCATTCATCATTAGTAATCATTCATTATTGTATTACCGACCGTTACTGTTATTCTTTCTTATGCATGTAACATTACTTCACAATATTTAATAATTTTCAACATTCATAGAAATATTCATGAAGGTAATAAACACATAACACAAGATATGATATCGCAAAAAACTCATGTTAGGGAGTAAAAACTGTGATGGGGATGACACCCACAAAAATTCACTATCTACAGAATGGAAGGGATCCGGTAAAGGATTACAATTGATCACTTCTGATGATCTACCCTATTAGGAGTATTAGGGTGGAGGTTAAGATCTACTCTGTTAAGAGCTTTAGCAACACTGATTTAAGTGTGCACTCGGTTAAGAGATTTACAATAGGACTGTTAAGTCCACCTTTCTTGAAAGGATTTCTTAAGTGTACTAAAGTTGTTAGAATGAGTACATATGATTGACTTGACTATATGCAATCTACAATTTCTGATTATAGATCTATTAAAGCTCTCATAATAATAATATCACCTTAAGTGACTGATGAATACCTTTTCTGCTTGTCGATAGCCTGTGTTCTTGTTCTTGAAACTGATTTGGTTCTTTTCTATCCTTGTGCATGAAATATTTGTCTGGTCTTTAGATGCTCTTTGTGGCTACAATCTTCATTGAACAACAACTATTTACAATAGATTGAGCATCTATTTATAGAAATATTTGACCTATTCTAGAATCACACTTTACAAAGTCAACTCTAGATCCAAGGTTTACAACTTGACCTTGATCTTTAGTATGCATGTTTTAAACAATAAAACAATATTAATTACATTGCTTCCTATGCACATAATGAATAAAAAAAAAATCAAGAGGCTATAAATACAACTTCAGTGATTTATCTGACGTGGAAAGTTAGATCCAGTTTTCGTAGGATGTAACTAACTATCGGTTCTTGGTCGTCGAGTTGAACTGAAAGTCTGTCGACATTCCTTTGTTGAACCGATCATCAGGTTCTCTTTGTCTATTAGGTTCCTCTCTTTTTTGTTCCATCAGGTTGCACTTTTGTTACTCATCGGGTTGCTTTAACCTTTTTGTCATCGGGTAACATTGAATAGTGTTTGTCAGGATGCTGTGAACTTGGCAGTATCGGGTAACGTTGGCGTCAGGTAGTGTTGTGCCCTGTCTGTCAGTGTAGTGAAAACTGATGGTGTAGATCATGTTTTTCCTTATGTATACTAATGGAAAAATATAATGCCTTCATATTTCACACATATTGGATAAATGATCCCAAAGATGTTTATTGTCTTCTTCATTGCAACATTAAACAACACAGTACTAGAGAGGGAAATAATTATAGTCAGCATCACCTTCTTGTCCAATTTATCCACTCATCTTTGGACATCACACTTGGCTTCTTTGATTCTCCTTCTGGCAATGTTGAAACATATTTTTGCACATGCAAAGCTTCTAGTTGTACCTTTCACATTCCAATTTTTTTCTCTAAGAATGTTTTAATTCTCCATTTATCTTCTTCCATTTTTCCTCAATTTCTCCACAATTTTTTTTACAACTTCTCCTTGTCTTTGATACCAAATGTTGGGATTTATAGAGAATATTAAATAACACCAAAAAAAAAACATAAATAGAGAAAAAATAGACACAACACAATGAATTGTGTGGTTCACCATCAAAGACTAAATCCATGAAAGTAGGGCAATATCTTCTATTCATTGTTACAACATAATATATAGTTTGCACTCATCATTTTATACAAATATTTAATTCTCTTCAAATATGAAAGACAACAAGGAAATGAAAAGGCAGGGAGGAGAGGAAAGGTTAGATGACCGTTGGACTCCACACATCCAATGCCCCACTAATTACAAACTAGACTTATTTTAAATAGTCATTAAGCACTATCAGTATCCACGAGCACAAAGAAGAGATAAATGGTTTTTCAATAGAGATGATTTTAATAATAAAAAAATGAACTTAAAACATTCCGTATATAATTTATTCATT
>MU227026.1:1208753-1220128 GCA_018584345.1 Thuja plicata
GAGGCCACTGATTCACCCCCCCCCCCTCTCAGTTATTACTAACACCAAGTTGGGGTTTATATTGATGAAAAATAATATCAACTAGCCAATTTCATTTCTACGATCAAGAGGTCATTGGTTGTAGGTCAAGTCTTGTGATGGTACCACTTACAACATGCCAATTATTTCAAAAACCTTTGAAATTTAGTAGTAATTTTAAACTCTTATCAAGAGAGTCAGTTTTAAGACAATTGTATCTAATAATTGTTGAAAATACAATTCAAATTGTGCAACCCTTTATTGAAAATTTTCAAACCCTTAATCCAAGGAACTTTGTTAAAGGTACATCATTAGAGGTAATTATAAAGGACCACTAAATGGAGATATAATTAATAAATATAGTGGATTTAAATTATCTCATTTCCAAACGAGACAAGGTTTAATGGACTTCTAAACTTCTAAATGCTCCGAGATACAAACATCCCCATAATTTTGATGGGTATATGAGAAATGAAGAAAGATTGAAAGATTAGTCCTTCCCAAGGTCTACAAACATGAGAGGTTCCTTGTGAAATATATGACAAATAAGCAATTTATAGGTTTAACTCACTTCAAGCACTATGGTGATTCATTTGGTACAAAGCGTTATCTCTAAAGTTTATTATTAAGAAGCATAATACATTCCACTTCTTTGGATTTATAAAAACAATTCTATGAAAACCTTTGGATAATTAACCTATGGAAACTATTTAATAAGATGTTCCAATCTATACAAAGGATAAAAATAGATATGATAAAAAAGAATAACAGGTATAAGTAACAACCAAGATCTTATAATACAATCATATTTTACTAATAAAATAAATAGATAATTTATTTATTCTTTCCAATAATATATTTCTACAACTCTAAAAGAAACACAAAAAAAAAACTCACCCTATTGAATACATTACTTATTAAATCCATCAAACCATAGTAGTTTATGAGATGAAGATAATTTGTAACGTTGAACTTTATTATATGGGATGGAAGATCTATTAATGAAAAAATAAATATTGAAGCACTTCATGAAATGAATAAGAAAAATTCATCCAAAAAAGTGAAATGAATATCAACAAAACCACTATTAAAAATATTTCTTATAGGGACATGTGGAGGGCAATACATTGGACAAGATCTTTGGGAGTGTAACCAACAAGAATATAGTTAAATACTTAAGTAGCAAGCACATATACGTAGGAAGGTAGAGGGAAGCCCTTTCTAATGTCATTAGTTCTCTTAAAACAAATTTTAACAATGCTTTCTTTTATCAATTAGCTTTTGGTTTACAAGTAAATTTGAATGTTCTAAATAAGACTATTAAAGATCAAGTGTTTATGAGTGTAAGATCTTTATATCATAAGAGATGGGGTCAGGATCGTGTCTTGGGTGAATGTGGTGTTGATGGGACTTTGTGACCAGATCTACCAATAGGGGTAAGTTGTCACTGAGTACTGGGGTACTGGCCAACTCCACCTGAAGAGGTTCTCCAGAGAATGAATTATCCGGGCCTCCAAGAACCTGGTAGTTAGGTCTCGACGGTGCAGGGGAGCTAAGTTGGGCAGGTGACTATTGTGTGAGGGGATAGCTGATTTTTACTCATCTTCTTTAGGGATTTTAAAGAGGGATGCGATTTCCTGCAAGCATTTGGATTATCAAATAAACTTCAAAAGATCGATCAGGGTTAGACATGCATTTCTATCTATAGTTGTGCAATAAACATTCAAACATCAAACTAAGCTCCAATGTAAGAAAACTACTCTAAATACCGAATACACAAAGAACCTATGATTCACATGCATTCAGTAGCAAGGGGAGATAAAATCATTCATCTAGACTAGAACATAGGAGCAAAGGACATAAGAACACATACTAAAAAAAAGATGTTTGTGAACTCCAAAGATCAGAACAACACATAACCAGTACTCATAAGGTGTTCCTCCTTCTTCATTAACTTAAACCATTCCAACATCACTGGTGTATATAATCATGGATCCAAGGGAGCATCTAAACTACTAAGAACTGCTGAGCATTGAACTCCTAAAACAACTAAAAATGAAAAGCTATCTTCTATTACTTGCTAGACTGCAAAATCATCATTTTTGTTGACCCTTGTTATGAGGTTGGACTTCATGTTTATACACATGTTTTGACCTAAAACTAACCTAATCTAATTGTACACAATATATAGAATACATTATCATGTGGCTCGTACTACCTACACCACTTGCAATCACTTCAAAAAGTGTAGAGGTCTGACAAGACAAAGAAAAAAGACAAGAACAAAAAGCTAGAAGAATCAACATAGAGAAGAGTGTCGGGGTATTTACAAAGGAAATCTGATCTTCCTGGTATTCAAGGCTACATGCCTCATAAATATAGATTGCGGCTCACTATCTTTGATACACATCAGGAAGTTAATGTGGGAGTGGTGCCTCAGGAGAGTCACTTGTTAGAGCCATCCCTCTGTCTGACATGCCTTATCGGGATCACCTACCTGCTGACCCCTTATTAACTGGTTGACAATGATTGGTCAGCTCCGAAGAACCTAGACACAGATCATTGTGAAAGAATACAAAACTTTGGACTCAGAACTCTAAAGTCTGGGAGCTTACACTCAATGAATAATGAATTTACAAAACTACAACCTGCTGATGAAAATCTCCAGAGTCCGGAGAACTTTACTATTCCTTGTTTTTCTTGAAGGCCTCCAAAATATGGCCAATGCCATCCTCATCTATGTCTTTGACATTATCCCACTGGTCACTGACAACCCTAAACTATTCCTCAATATCTTCAGCCCTGTCTCAGAATTCCGCAGCTACTTTCACTAGATCATGAGCCCAGAGCATCATTTTAGATAATCTTGACAATTTTCCCCTGTCAAAATCTCTGGCGAACTAGTACCGGGACTCCATCAGCTCATCAAATTTACTCAATAAAAAATCTTTTAGAGCACAAGTCCTGATAGTGAAGGGATCAAATTGTGAAACCCTTGATACAAATATCATGTATAAATCTAAAGAATTTTAGACTCCTGGAATTCTATTCTTTAGGGCCTCTACCAATTGTTTTCTTACCTCAATTTTGAGGCTAAGTCTGGAGTGCTAATCCTGGAGGAATCTAAAGGGCTCTTCTCCCAAAATTCTTTCCTCCGTAATAGCTTCCTCCCCAAAGTTTATTATTTCTTCCAATTTGGACCTCCACTCCTCATACTTTTCTATGTTCTTTTCCCATAAGACCACGACACAGTTCACCTAGCCCACAATATTGCTGACCTGATAAAGGTCCAGGAGTGTTGCCACCAGGAGCTTCCTTATGACCTTCATTTTTTTGGTGATCCACCTATCTATAGCCCGCGCCTTATTTTTCATGTCCCTTAGAGCATCCATGTCACCTTGTGGGAGAAGTATTCCGGGGGTGGAGGCTTCTAGATGGACCTCGACCAGTGGTTGTGTTAGTTTCGTGAGAAGCTCATGGAGATTTTCATTCTTTTCTCTTTCCTCCTTCAGCTTCTATGCCTATTTATCATACCGGGCCTCGACTGCCCAGGTAACTTCCTTCAACAGGTCCACTTTGCCCTGCTTGTCTCTCCTCCCTAGAGGAACCTCTGTGATTGTATAATCCTCGGTCCTTACTATTGCCACATCTGTATCTGGGGGAGGTGTTGCAACTATTGCAATTGTATTTCCTCTTGGACCGGTCTCGAGGGTATTGATGGTCTCAGCCTTCTTAGGATTTTTATCCTCTTGATTCTGGTCCATCATCTCGGCCAAAGAGAGGGTAACACTTGCTATCACCAGGGCCTTTTTCTTTCTAGATTCCACTAGCCATTATGGAATCTAGGGTGGTCTTTCTGCTAAGGCCTGGGCATCAGGGCATTCTTCAGGGTCTGGTGGTGTTTCCTTGGTATCCATAGTCGTATCAGACTCTTTCTCTTATTCCCTAGGGTTCCCTCTGTCTTCCACCTTGGTGGCATTCTCACCTGCAGTGTTAGGGACCCTATCTCTACCAACACCAGTCACATCTTCATCATCGGGGTTTTCCCCATCCTTTTAAGCATCTGTGGTCTTGGTATCCACATTTCCAGGGTTATCCCCCTCATATTTTTGTTTTTTTTCTTCTTCAAAGCCATCTGTCGGGACATCCTTCTCCACGGGCACATCTTTTGGAGAGGCAAGAGGTGTCTAGACAAGATTTGACTGTTCGGACCCAATGACCACCTTGCTGAATGTTGCACTCTGGGGCATTTGGTCATACAGAGTAACTTGAGGCACTTTGAGTGTGACAACTGGGAATATGGTTTCTCTCAAAGGTCCGGGTTCCCTAGCTAGTGTCAACTACTCATCTTGTATAGGCCTCAGGTCTATCTCGATCCCCTAGACCAGTGTTTCTTCCATGTCTTGTGGATCCTCTTATATTTCTTCTAGTTCTTTCTCCTTTTCTTATTCTTTTTCTTTTTCCGAGGCCACCTCTTCCGGAGCCACTTCTTCTTTTGCATCTATCTCCTCTACTGCATTCACCACATTGGCCTATAATTTTACCAGATCTTCCATCTAAAAGAGATCATTGAAATCATCGTGTGGAGGGGAAGCTACCGAAGGATCCTCCATCTCAGGAGAAGAGGGGATGAGTTCCACCTAGGGAATGTTGGGCATGCTAGCACCCACATCTATGCTCAGGGGATGGTCCACACTTTTCTTCTTTCTTATTAATTGTAATGGGGCCCCGACATCCAGAATATCTGCAGACTTTGCCTCAGCCTTTGTCTATCATCTCATAAGTTCTACTAATGAAGGGGATCCTTTCGGGAGGGAAGATCCCACTAGAGTTATTGGAAGACCATGGGAAAGATGGGCACTTAGTTTTTGACTTATTTGTCGGGATGCCTCTAGCTGAACATGAACTTGATCCAAAATGGGGAGTGGACCCTAGGGTGTAACATGGGATGGGGTGCTTTCTTTTTCTTTCCCCTTATCTTTACTTGGTCATGTGGCTCTGGAGGCTGAAGTAGACCCCCACAAAATTGGACCCCTATGGGTGCTCCATTTACACACTTGTCCAAAGGAATCATGACTATTCTATATGACACTTTGGCTCACATCCTCAATTATTAAACTCTTTGGGGTGTCCCAATCCACTAGAGAGAGATCCATCTTATCAATCCCTTGCTCCTTGTATGCTGGGTCTTCCAGAGGCCCGCTGTCTGTAAAATCTTTCAAAAAGGTCCGAAGGCCAAGGCTCTTCATCATAGATTTGGACATCTATGAGTGCTACCAAGCCCAAAGATTGAAACCATCTTGGAAATATGCCCAAAAATCCTCAATGTGAAGCTCATGTGGTGTGGATGCTCAGGGCAGTGCTGTACTTATCTTACCAACCAGATCAAAAAAAAATTTGGCTAGGTGGAACTCAGCCAGTCCCATAATCTTCAACTCATTGTCAGCTTCCTTAGCTTCTATAAGACTACAAGAATAGTTCCCACAAATGATTGGGAATGGAATGGAGGTAACCTTCTTCAGTGCAAAGCATGCATGAAGTTCCAAGATTTTCCTGCAGAACTCCAAAAGAATAATCCTATCCACGCAATGCATGGGGAGTAGGTAGGGCTTCCCAGAGAACCCGGTCACCCAAATATAAGAATGCTATTGAAAATGAATGAAATAGTTTCCAAATGTACTCACCAAGGTCATTTCCTCCTTAGACAATTGGTACCCAGAATCTCAAGTAAGTGTCAAAATGTTGTGGTAAATGAATGTGTCATTTACCCTACAAACATTGGGGAAGCCGACCTCCCATTGGATCTGAGGATAATGTTCCCATGGGACATATTATTTGGGCCCACTCCTGAGAATGCCAACTATCTGCAAACCCTGGAGAGAGGGTCTCTATTAGGCCAGTGCCCACAACACACATGAGGTCATGTGGAACCTCAAATTTTGGAGGATGTTCTTTAATTGGAAGTTCACATGATTGGCAATAATAGTCGCCCAGTCAAAGGTCTAACTGTAAGTGGTGATGTAGTATAGGAAATAATACATCCATGCCAAAAAGTCCCTGGCATGGGGTTCTCTGAAGATTTTACACAAAAATCTAATCCCTGCCTGTATGCATTCCTTGAAGTCTCTGCAAGGGATCTCCAGCTTCATCTTCTTGTAGTCCCTCCTCGGGGACTTTAACCAGTGAGCATTGAGATGTTGTCGGGCAAGAGTGGGGATGTTCTCAAAATCTTTTAGTAATGTAGACCAGGAGATAACAATAGCACCTCTAAATTAGGGGATCCTCAATCCCGAAGCAAAGGTGGCGGCATCAAGAGTAACAATAGCTGCTGGGTAGTTCAATGGTAGAGAATCAGCAAGCAAAACAACTTGAGTGGGGGCATTGTAGTGCTTTTCCAGTTGGAGGATCAGCTCCAATACCTGCACTAAGAAAAGGAAACAGGTAGCTTTGATAAGGCCGGAGGCGGCTATGTTCTTTTCCATATCATCTCTGGTAGATCTCTATTGGTACATTTTATGTACAAGGCCCTGTAGTTCTGCCCATAGTCCGGCCTCTGTGTCAGTGATATCTTGCAGTTTGGAATCCACTTTGGATCCCATAAGGACACCATCCTTTGGATATTTGGATGTCAACGGGATTTTGGCCAGCATCTTCTCTTCCTTCATCTTAATGGCCCCCTGAGTGGTGATAGTCAGATGTTCCAGACTTCCAGGAGTTGTTACTTCAGACATTATTGTTGGATAATCTACAACCCACAAGACTAGATAACCGTTAATACACATGATAAAATTATAAAGAAAATTTTACGAACTCTGGAGAGTTCACCACCATTTCGTACCTATCTAAAAGGTGTTATCTTGCATCAAAATCCCAAAAATATAGTAATTAGCAACTACTAGATTTTGATTGACACTTGAAGGTTCCTGGGTATTGGTTTATATGACACAATGGGGTGAAGGTCAGGGGACTTTTCAGCACCTGGAGCCTAAAGAAACTATCCATTATCAAAGTGACCAGGCAGTGAGCTATACTAGGCTGACATGGGTTGTCACATGGTCACGTAATAAATGGTGTAATGGCACTTAATGGTGATAGATGTGTTGACACGGGTGAATTGAATGCCAGATGGGATGGTTTTGAATACTTTCACATGGGGGAAATTAATCCCACCATCAATGATGAAGTGATAGAGGAGAGAGAAACCTACCATAGCTCAAACAGGCGAGGTGTCGAGTTCCAGCCAGGCGGACACCATGCGGGCGACCTCAAAACTTGGGTTATAAAACATGGAGAGCGCGATGAGCTTTCCATAGGGAGGGTCATCATGAAAATGTACATACCAAATTCACAGGGGAAGTCGGAGAGCGGCACAATTTACAGAAATGACCCTATCCTACAACCTATCTATAATTTACAGAGAAACTATGACCATTTACAAAAGAATTACACCTACTTACAAAATCTACAGGAATGTACACTATTTATAGGAAGAAAAATAGCTTAAGGAAGGCAGAAAACCTTCTTGCGGAGCCATCCCACAAACGGGAGGCGATGACAAACCAGAAGACCACAATGAAAACAAGACTCGAAAGAAAAGAGCAAAACAAAAGTGAAACAAAGAAAAACAAAGAGATCCAGAAGAGAACAGAAGGACCTACCTTAACACAAGGAAAAGCGGGAGGAGGAGCACGGGAGGTGCTCTGCAAACCAGGAAGCTTTCATGGACCAAAAACACCTATAACCTTACAGGGAAGCTGAAAACATGCACAAACTTGAATATCAACTCAACTGTAAAGCACTCTTAAACCTCCCAAAGAAATTCAAAATTAATGGCGAATTCACTCTAAATTGCTCTGGGTAATCTTGTTAACGGTAAATGTGAAAGTGACAAGTAAATCTTCATTTATACCCCTAGGGTAAAAACACACTGCCTCCTTTTGCAAGTCCCGAGAAAAGGAAAACCTCCAGACTCTGGGCCCGTGGATCCCATGCAACCACACCCTCTAACAGAAGAGGAAGTAATGACATAGAATCCTGGAGCCTGGAATCCGGTCAACACAAAGAAAATAAAAACACTCCGAGAGCGGGTCCCGGAGGAAGAGAAACGAAGAGAAAAGAAAACAATGACCCTGCAGAAGCAAAGGTCGGAAGAAAACAAAAGGAAAAAGAACAAGGAAAAAAGAAAAAAGGGGGACCCAACATTTTGCCAACAAAATGTAGGGATGGGTATGCAGGGCATAACATGTGGCAAAATAGATGTCCTTCAATTTTTTACTCTTAACTGAAGAGTTTTCAGCCTAAAAGCTTATGCTCCCATATTAAATAGTTATAATTTCTTAACAAATAATATAGCATTCCTCCATAAAAAATAATATTCTCCCTATGAACTTCTAGATAATAGCAATAATGAACTTTTACTAAATCATTCCATCAACTTTATAACAATAAATTTTAACAAATACTATCTTCTCTAGAAAACATCAAGTCCATTTCATTCTTTCCCTAATAATGACAATATTATCCAAGATAAGATAGCTAGAAATAAAACATGTTTATGATCAAAATCAAAGGTAGCGAATAGCTTATGCCAAGATCCATGGTTTTGGAGATTATTTTGTATGACAAATTAGAGTGAGATAGGCTACCATCGGTTATAGGATCAAAATCCCCAATTTTGGGAATGAATTTAATGTTCCTTAGATGAATGTAAGCCTCCCACCAATAAATAATTCCATGAATTTAATGTTTGTGAGAGAAAGGAGAGGCCCGAGAATGACTAGTGACATCTTGTTGGCTCATAGAAAAATGAACTAAGATATGTTGTATTGAGATAAAATTATAATTTGGGTTTTTGAATATTTTGCATCCACAACTCTATAGAGGAAAAAAAGTGGGAAGATTTTTGGACTTTACAACGTCCGAGGCAATCTGAGATGGTTCAACTTAAACCAATGGTGATGGGTGAGCTCAAATTTTCCTATTGTTTTTGGCACGTAGAACCTTGCCTTATGCTATCAAACACCAAAAATATAAAATTAAATTAAATCAGAGGTTTGAATATTGATTGTAGACACCCTAAAATTGATTGACTCATGACCTTTCATTTAATTACTAATTTTCTTCTATTAATTAATATTTTTATCATTAATTAATATTCTTATTTTGTCTAAATCCAATCATCTAATCATTCAATCATTTCCCTAAAATTAATTAACCTTAATTAATTAATCTGTATTAATTAATTAAATTCAATTTCCTAAATTTTAAAATCAAATCTTTAAACTTATTAAATTATTCTTCTAATTAAATTAATTTAATTTCACTAAAATATTCAATTTTAATAGAGTTGAATTATCTCATGTTTGAGTATTTTAATTTCTAAAATTAAATAAATACTCAAATAAATCAACTCTTCAGTTCCAAGAGGTAACTCCAAATCAACTCTTTAGTTCCAAGAGGTAACTTACAATCAACTCTTTAGTTGACTAAACCATCCCCTCTGAAGGCATTATATTTTTCCATTACTATACTTAGAGAAAAACATGATCTGCACCATGGGTTTAGTCTAAACTGATAGATAGGGCACAACACTATCCAACACTAAGGTTACCCGATGACAAAAAGATAAGGATACCCGACGAAGTATCAACAGTGCTACCCAATGAACAACAAAGAGAGGAACCCGACAGATACAAGGAACCTGATGAACAGTTCAGTTAAGGAACGTCGATAGACTGCGAGGTCAAATCGACAGCCAAGAACTGACAGTCAGTTACATCCTGCAAAAAGTGGATCTAACTTTTCACGTCAGATAAATCACTGAAGTTGTATTTATAAATTCTTGATTTGCTTTTTAATCCATTATGTGTAGAGGAAGCAATGTAATTTTTATTGTTTTAATTCATTTTACTGTTTTAAAACATGCAAACCAAAGATCAAGGTCAAATTGTAAACCTTGGATCTGAGAGTTAAAATTGTAAATCGTGAATTCCAAGATAGGTCAAAAACTTGTATAAATAGGTGCTCGACCCATTAAGAACAGTTGTTGTTCAATGAAGAAAGTAGCCATAAAGAGAAACTAAATACCAGATAGAGAATTCATGCAGAAGAACACAAATAGATTCAAATCATTTTTCAAGTACAAAATAGAGGCTACCAACAAGTAGAGAAAAGGTATTCATCAATCACTTAAGGTGATATAATTATTGTAAAAGCTTTAATGGATTTGTAAATCAACAATAGTAGATTGCATAGAGTTAGGTCAACATTTGTACTCATTCTAACAAGTGTAGTACACTAATGAAATCCTTTCAAGAAAGGTGGGCTTAACCGTCCTATTGTAAATCTCATAACTAAGTACACACTTAAATCAGTGTTGCTAAAGCTCTTAACATAGTAGATCTTAACAGGTCTCCACCTTAATACTCTTAACAGGGTAGATCATACAAAGTGATCAAATTGTAAGCCTTAACCGGCTCCCTTCCATTCTACAGATAGTGAAGTTTTGTGGGTGCCATCCCCACTGTAGTTTTTACTTCCTAACAGGAGTTTTCTATGATATCATATCTTGTGTTATGTGTTTGTTAATTTCATGAATGTTTCTATGGATGATTGTAAAGATTGTTAACAAACAATGTCTACATAAGAAAGAATAATAGTAATGGTTGGTCACTAATGATAAATTGGCTAAAGTGTTAAAAATTTTAGAGGTACTAAATCACCCCTCCCCTCTTAGTACTACTTCCCATTGAGTCCAACAATTGGTATCAGAGCTAAGTATCTTCTTGAAAAGCTTAAAATATTAAGAGAAAAGATCTAACAATGGAGAAGTATAAACTTGATAAGAATATTGAGAACAAAAAGCTTGAGATATAGATGTTCTATGAACAGTATAAAGAAGTTAGAATCAAGATGAAAGAGTTGTTGAATGAAAGAAAAGGCATGGCTACCAGGAACAATGAAGTAGACTATCAAGAAGAAGAGATCTCATATTTCTTTAAATCTTCAGGATCAAATGCAAGTGATGTATCAAATACATCAGAAGAGAACATCACGAATCTAAAGGAAATCAACCTACATCTGACAGAGAAAATAAAGATGCTACAAATTGGTCAAGAGACCCAGATGGTAAGAATGATTGATGTGATGAGTTCTGTCAGACAAGCTGAAACAGAAAGAACACTAGCTATTGATGATAGGAGGAAGATTTCCAAGAAACTACAGGAAAAGGAAATGGAAATTCAAAGACATGCTGAGCATCACCATGATCTCACAAATCAGATTATCCTTATGAGTCAAGAAGCAAACAGAATAAATGTGGAACTCATTGAGAGAATATAGATTATCAGTGAACTAAG
>MU227026.1:1222956-1234598 GCA_018584345.1 Thuja plicata
AGAAACAACCAAGGTTTGGTACATATGAAGAGGCCAAATCTAAGATAAAACATGGCCTACAAGTCAAAAAGACTATAAACAAGAAAGATAAAATGATAAAGAATCTCAAGAGGATTCTATCGGTCACGGAGTAGGAAGAATAGGATCAGCAAGAGGAAATCGATGAACAGGGTACCATCAATGAAACACTAAAGGAAAAGAAATTAGATATAGAGGCCACTGAATCTAATGCACCTCCATCTCCACCTCCTACTAAGAAACAAAGGACAAGAAGTCAGACTACTGCAACGGATACAACACCACTTAAGAAAGGTCAAGTAAGGACCTATATAAGGAAGAAACCAGAAAAAAGAGAAAGACAGCAACCTATCAAATCCACACCACCAAAGAAAATAAAAAGGTTTGTTAGGACACAGGTTGACTTGGATGACACCAAAGATGATGAACCAGATGTAGTAAAGAAGAACTTCAGAAACCAAATGGTAGATGAAGATGCCAAATCAATTGCTACCCATGGTACAATGACTAATAAAAAGATTAGGCAGTGGGATACATTGAATCCAGAAGATCAGAATAAGATACAGGATGTAGTCATCAAATCAATGATTAAAAACAAGTATTCCCCTACTAAATTTGTAAGTCAAATACCCGAGGAGCTAGGAAAAAGGATATACCAACAATGGTCATATGCCTTACAAATGGAAAGAGAAGAAAGAGAAAGAATTCTTGTAAGATTAATGCCTCTTGAATCCAAGTTTGAATAAATACAAGAAGTACTAAAGAAACACTCAAGTAAATTTGTAGCCAAAATAAGGGCTTACAAAGTACTAGAGAGAAAGTTCATAGAACTGGATTCAATGATAGAGACCAAATGGAGACATCTCCTAGATCTACCGGCAGAATCATCAAGTGTTGAGAAGGAATTACTTCTCACAAACACTCCTCACAGAGAGGAGTTAGATAATGCAAGTCCTCAGCATATTGCTCTGGATAATTAGGAGAGTGATGATGAGCCTAGTAACTTGAATACAGGCATGGATGACATTGTCCAAGATATCACTCACTATGACTCCGACAATGATCCCAAGAAGAAAGATGATGTGATATTTATCACACTCAAGGATCAACAAAGTCATCAAGCACTAAAGACATCAGATGATAAGATAATTGATATTACAGATGAAGAAGTGCAAGACACTTCAATCATGCACTCAAAAGTGCAAGACCCTGCAGAATCCATACAAAAAGATGAGAATTTCACTGCTGACAAGGAAATTACTGACAAGCAGGACATCAATATTGACAAAGCCCAAGAAGCAACACAAAGTAACATGCCTATACTAATAAAGGAAATAAGCATTCTAGAGGGAAAGGAAGGATCAAATGAAAAAGAAACAAGCACACCCAAGGACAAGGGTGAAGGAGAAGGCAAATAAACTATAGGTATACCTGTAGAGAAAGCTGAAACTGATGATCAGAATAGGGAAGGAACTCAAAAAGAAACAGGGGATAAGCCTTAAAAGAAAGGTGAAGAAGGAAAGAAGGATGAGATTGAAAAGAAATCAGGAGCACATTCTATAGAAACACCCAAGGTAAATGAAGAGACATCTTCACATAACCAACATGTGAAAACGAAGCAAAAAAGACAAGATGCTTCATCAACAAAACCTTCACCAAGCAACTCAGAGCACATAAATGAACTAGCTATGGTGGTTCATACACCTACATCCATTGAGATCTCAAAGAAGAAGAAAGGAAAGAACAAGAATCCAGTAACTCTGGATGAAATAATTGAGATTCAAGTTTGTGATCTAAGAACATTGGATCCTATAGCATTAACAAAATATGCAAAGCTCTATGAGAGGAAAGCCACTCAAGACAAGATGAAACAAGTGGAAAAAGAGGCCAAGGTACTTGAAGTAGCAAGAGATATACTTCAAAAAATTGTACCAGACACAGACATTGATCAGAAAGTTCCAATAATTGATCAAATGGAAACACTCATAGATGCAATAACATCTCAGAATACCGATGCTAAGCAAACTATGGAAGAGAGACTTGAACAAAAGTATGAATTCAAGCTTGTAGATAAAACAAGCCAAGAAGTGGCACTCAAAAAGGTCAAGCTATCTAAATTGGTGAGTGCAATTGAAACACTTTTATCAGAAGCTATTACCTTAATTAAGAAATTTTGCACCTTAGATCAACTCTCTAAGGAGTATACTGACAAGATAGCAAAAATAGATGTTGATCTTCAGTCCAGTGCACAAAGTCTAGCCAACATAGCAGAAGCACTTAAATTGCATAGACAACAAATAATACAGGCTAGGAAGCAGAGACAGGACATTCAATTTGCAGAAATGAAATACAAAGATGAAGTCAATGAGTTACAAGTTAAGCTCTTACCAACACTTACACTGCTGCAACAAAATATGACACAGGAAAATACACTGATTGCCACCCCAGAAATGTATGTTCTAGATAGCACTTTTGATATGCACGCAAGACTCAAGCTGCAACATATGGCACTTGAACAATTGAAATAACAATGGGAGAAACTAATAGAAGATATCAAACTTACCCATTCTAATTTTTTTGACACATTGTAAGTTACACATTTTTGTCACAATTTTTTGACATTTTGTAAGTTGTACATTTTTTTCATCAGTATAAAAGAAAGGGGGAATTTGATATGTACATCACCTCAATTAAAATGAGGAAATAATGTATAGTGGAAGAAAAAGAAAGGGAAAATAATGTACATATAGCAATCAAATAGTATACATGTACATATACATACACTATACCAATGCACATAAAAAGGGGGAGTCATATTATGACAAGGAAATAAACATGGTGTAATAATTTCAGTATTATGCACATATCAGTTTTTTATACTAATGTCAAAGGGGGAGATTAAAGGCATTATATTTTTCCATTAGTATACTTAGAGAAAAACATGATCTGCACCATCGGTTTAGTCTAAACTGATAGAAAAGGCACATCACTATCCAACACTAAGGTTACCCGATGACAAAAATATAAGGATACCTAATGAAGTATCAACAGTGCTACCTGACAAACAGCAAAGAGAGGAACCCGATAGATACAGGAAACCCAATGAACAGAAAAGAGAGGAACTCAACAGATATAGGGAACCCGACGAACAGTTCAGTTAAGGAACGCTGACAGACTGTGAGGTCAAACCGACAGCCAAGAACCGACAGTTAGTTACATCTCACAAAAAGTGGATCTAGCTTTCCACGTTAGGTAAATCACTGAAGTTGTATTTATAACTTCTTGATTTGCTTTTTAATCCATTATGTGTGGAGGAAGCAATGTAATTTTTATTTTTTTAAATTCATTTTATTGTTTTAAAACATGCAAACTAAAGATCAAGGTCAAGTTGTAAACCTTGGATCTCAGAGTTAACATTGTAAATCATGAATTCCAAGATAGGTCAAAAACTTGTATAAATAGGTGCTCGACCCTTTAAGAATAGTTTTTTTTCAATCAAGAAAGTAGCCACAGAGAGCAACTAAAGACCAGACAGAGAATTCATGCAGAAGAACACAAACAGATTCAAATTAGTTTTCAAGAACAAAATAGAGGCTACCAACAAGCAGAGAAAAGGTATTCATCAATCACTTAAGGTGATATCATTATTGTAAAAGCTTTAATAGATCTATAAATCAGCAATAGTAGATAGCATACAGTTAGGTCAACATTTGTACTCATTTTAACAAGTGTAGTACACTAATGAAATCCTTTCAAGAAAGGTGGGCTTAACCATCCTTTTGTAAATCTCATAACTGAGTGCACACTTAAATCAGTGTTGCTAAAGCTCTTAACAGAGTAGATCTTAACAGGTCTCCATTTTAATACTCTTAACACGGTAGATCATCAAAAGTGATCAAATTGTAAGCCTTAACTGGCTCCCTTTCATTCTGCAGATAGTGAAGTTTTGTGGGTGTCATCCCCACCACAGTTTTTACTTCCTAACAGGAGTTTTATGTGATATCATATCTTGTGTTATGTGTTTGTTAAATTCATGAATGTTTCTATGGATGATTGTAAAGATTGTTAAAAAAAAATGTCTACATAAGAAATAATAATAGTAATGGTTGGTAAATCAGAATTGAATGATCACTAATGATAAATTGGCTAAAGTGTTAATAGTTTTAGAGGTACTGATTCACCCCTCCCCTCTTAGTACTACTTCCCATTGAGTCCAACACCCCTCTTCTCTTTAGTTAAGAGGTGAAGTTTACTAATTGCTTCTCCAGTTCCTTTTGATCTCAACCATCCATTCTCAAGTTTCTAGGATCATTCTCATCCATCCAAATTGTTTCCATTCCTATATAATCAACCCTTCTCAACCATTTGAAGAAGGTTTGTATTTTGAATCATTATGCACAATTACTCTGCAAGATTCTTGTATAAAGCATAAAGTAAAATCATTATCATATTGATATATCTCATTTTCTCAACACTCCCAAGTCACAGATGTTGTCAATACCAATACTGAGCACCATCCATACAAAATTTCAAAAGGAGTAGAGAGAAGCAATAGAAGCTTCAAGCATTGTGGTTTGCATTTGTTTGTTTTCCTCTCTAATTATTGTTATTTTAGTGTTCATATGTTTGTTCTTAGTAGTTTGATTGATTTCTTTCATTACAAATCAAGGCTACTAACCCTCGTTTGAGTGTGCAGAATCAATCCTATACATTTTGGTGAACCCGACGTGAATCAAACAACTCAATAATTGCTTGCAAATGACAAATAGAATTTCCCAGCCTTGGATGTACAACCGCAGTTTCATCATTTTTTTATTTTTTAGATATATTTTGTAATTTCGTAATTGACAGAAGTTTTCCACAATTGATGAAAGTTTACTGCAATCACCTAGTTTATTACCGTAATTACTCTATTTTAATTCATAATTGATTACTGTATTTCACAATTTATTTTTGTCATTTTATAGTCGTTGGTTCAGACATTATTTTGAAATTGATATAAACATATTTGGCAATTTCCATCAGTATTTTTCAATTGATGAAGAAATTCCACAATCACAAGAATTTCGCATTCAATAGTCAAATTTCACAATTGCCTGCCATATTTTGCAACTGTCAGAGAAATTTCGCAATCGCTAGTAGAGTTTCACAATTGACAGACCAATTACACAATTGTCAATATTCTTTCACAACTGACAGATCCATTTTGCAACTACCCAAAGAATTTCCCATCTAACAACATCATTTTGCAATTACTTAAATTCACTATTTATTGCTAAAATCTTATGTTTCTTGTCTTCTCAGTTTTTGTGCAGGACTGAACAAATGAATAGTGGCAAGGAGAATAATCAGATGCACCCTTGTGTTTAGGTCACGAAAAGTATCCCAAAGAAGAGTCTCTCATTACTACACACAACAAAAGGCAGCCTTGGCAATCGTAGCTGAAGACGAAGTCGATTCCTTCAATAGGTATATTGATTCTTTTAAGCATTTTTCAGCCAAATATAAAGTTACCAAGATCATTAATGGCCTTAGCAATCCAGGCATTTATGAATATCATTTGTTTTGATTGCTACGATTTTTTGGTACTAACATTTCTTGATATCTTGTGGCATGGAAACAGCTTAATTTTGGTTAACTCTAAAATCAATTCATTTGTCTTTTGGTGCTTAAAAAGAAAAGTGTATGCTCAAACACCACAATTTCGTCTTTCAATTTGGTACATAAGATTGACATGGGGTTAAAACTAAACAAAGGCAAAGAAATTTTGAAATTGGTGCATTTAAACTAAACAAACAAATCTCATTTGGTTTGGGCTTAAAAATTAAACTCACAAGTTTTTATGGATGATAGCTCAGTTCACATTTGATCTTTTGGTGCTTAAGAGATTAACCCCATGTCTTGAGTCTTTGGTGTGTTTGCACAATCTATTAGAATAAAAACCTTTTTATTTTTTTAGAGAGGCTTGTCTAGGGAAAGCGCTTCTTCCTCAGAGGAAAACCTTAAATCGACAATCCTTTCGATCGGTATATAAACAAGACATGGGCCAAAGCTTTGTCTTATATCTTTTCAAGCTCAGGTGAGGTGTGTTGATGATATCTTGGATTGGGTGAAGTATCCCTAAGTAGCCAACATGGTCAACTAGTCTCTTAAGTGAGTCACATGTGTATAAACTGATTGGATAGATGCTACAGACACTACTATAACCCAGTTAATTAGAGACCCACCCAGTTTATCTTTGTATAAGTGTCTTATTATAATACAAGGGGTTTCATAATTTATCCCCAAGATTCCCAACATATGTGTTACAAGTTATTGTGTTGATGAAAGAGATCTTCATTAGAATGAAAATAATACCTGGGAAAGGCAAAAACATAGACACCTATGACATGAACCTTCGTGTCCTAGTAGCATGACAATTGATGTGTGAGCTGATGAACATCAAAATAATTGGGCCTATAATATTGCATCTTAAAGCCAATTGACTATAGATTAATCTAACTATTTCTATTTCGATCGCATGAAAAACATGCAACTTGGAAAATTTGTAGAACATACACTTTTTATTCTTGGATCTTCAAAACGCTATGTCTATTGTGTTTGCTTGTGTGATCAGTTTTCAAAATGCAAAACCAGCATCTTACACTATCAAAATGAGTCAAACGTGTTCAAAGTCTAGGGTATCAACAAAATTCTATTCCAGAATCATTGTTCCAAAAAGCTCATTTTATCAGACAATCTCAAAATTGCAATCATATTTTTATGACTGTCCCAAGTTGCTTTTATGACTGTCCCAAGTTGCCACAATTGATGAAAGTTTGTTGCGATTGATGGAATTTTACCACAATAGACCCTTTTATTACCGCAATCGATCCTTTTATTTCTGAAATTGACCTTGTATTATTGCCACAATTGACCCCACATTCTGCCTTAATTGACAAAAGTTTGTCGCAATTAACCAAAAGACCTATGTGCTTATTTGACCAAAATAGTTTGGATTCCTCTATCAGAGCATTACGTTTTATCAGTCTAAAACCTTGGAAAAGTTCCTTGTGTCATGTAAAAATTTAGCATTTACATCTTGTGAAATAACGAAGAATTAGTGAAATATAAAACATCTAGGATCATCCCTCTTTTTTAGTTCAATTATTGTTTCCCATTGATAATTCAACAATTTAGATTAGATTATCTTGATCGCATTATCTTAGTTTCATTAATCTTTTTCAGCAACTCGGTCTCATCTAAAACAAGAGTCAAATCATATCTTAATCATCAATCTCTGATATCAAGAGAAGTCAAAGTTTGTTCTTAGAATTACCCTTGTTAAATAGAAGTTCAAAATCTCTTCGAGAGGTTGTCCCTTTGTTTTCTTTATGTCACAAATTTTAGTTAAATCCTAGATAACACTATGTCTTTTACACCTTATGGAGGACCTTATACTAGATCAAAGTCTATAAACCAACAACATGAATCCTACGTTAACCCATTTCCCCCATACCAAGAAGAACAAGAACCCAACTACTATAATGACAACAACCCTTTTGTCTATTCAAAAATTTTCTCTGAGTTGGTGCACGAACAATTGCAAACTAATATCCTCATGCAACAACTTTAATGCCTACAAACCCAATTGGATGATCTTCAAAATCAATCTTAACAAAAAACCTATACCATAGAGGACTTATATCCCTACCCTATTGACTATATTCTTCCAATCACATCACATGTCAATGATTGTCCTCTTATTTCCTCACTTCCACCACCAAGGATTTCCCAAATAAACACAATTGAAAATATGTCATCCTTGGGAGACCAATCTAAACCTTTCAAGAGTTTAATTCAAAATCTGGTTCACAGACATCATTCTATTGTTAAGCAAGATCAAAATCATCTACCCATGTCTAGCAATGGTCCATTGCAAAACAATAACATTGATGACACATCTATATCCTATGAATAATTTGTCCCATGAGAATCCTCCATATTTACCACTTGTCCTTCATCTCCTAAAGCATCACAAGAGAAATATTTTTCATTTCCGTTGAATGATATATCTAGTGATGAGACCTCCCAAGGGCTATCCACAAATCATTTCCAATTTAATCCTGTTCATGATAAAATTCCCTTCTACAAGTCATCTATCCTAGATCCAATGCCACCATATGCTCCATTCCTAGACAAACCTACTACAGAGAGTCTCATTCAAAGTCCTTCTCCCTCATGTCAAAACATTGAACCCTTCCAAGAATCCACCATACATATTCCAATTGATATCCTATGTTAAGAGGGTGATGCAAATCATGAAGAAATCATTCCTAAAGGAAATCAAGATGAAGATCCCAAGAATGACCAAACTTGTGTAGTTTTTGACTAAGATCTTATATTTCTAGAAAATCATGAAGATTCCATTGTCCATCCTATCCAAGTTGATCCCCTTCCATCCCAAGAATGAAATTTCATTCCAAGTCTTATTGACCTTCCACTTACTATGCCTAATCAAGATCATAACATCCTACCTATTCTCCCAAATGATTATATCCAATGTCACAGGAAATTCACCCTTAAAATTGAGTCAAATTATCCCCTTCCAAGGCTTATTGACCTTCCACTTTCTATGCCTAAGCAAGATCATGACATCCTACCCATTCTCCCAAATTATTCTATCTAGTTTCATGATAGTTTGACCCTTAAAATTGAGTCAAATGACCCCCTTCCAAGTCTTATGGACCTTCTTCTTCCTATTCCTAAGAAAGATCATGACATTCTTCCCATTCTTTTGAATGATTTCATTCACAGTCAAGAGAAACCCACCCCTAAAATGGATTGTAATGGTCCTCTTCCAAGTCAAGATCAAAGTATCCCTTCACCTTCATCTCCACCACAAGATCCCATCATCCCTCTGCATCCTTATCATGAGCCCACCATTCCTTTATCTTTGTATCTTAATCCTCCATGCTCTTCACAAGATCTTATCCAACCAAATGATCATATCCCACCTGAGGATCCTAGTATTCCTCCTAACCCCCCTCATGATCTAGCACATTTGGGAAAGTTGTTCATGAAACCCATACATGTCAAATGGGTCAGTCCACTTTCATCCACTCTGGTCCACTCCATGATCCTAATTATCCTCCAAAAGATTTCATTTCCCCTACAAAAGCTAATAATGAGCCCACTACATATAAACTTGGTTCATCCACTTTCATTCGGGATAGTATACTTCTTGATCCTATCATGCCTTACATACCTCCTCCACCTCAAAATGGACTCGCATATTTCTCTCAAAGTAACAAGTATCCCTTTACTAATAAGGTCTTCCAAAGAATGAACTATCAAGGAAAAGGGTTTGGCATCTAGGAACAAGGCATATTAG
Source organism: Thuja plicata (assembly GCA_018584345.1). NCBI lineage: Eukaryota > Viridiplantae > Streptophyta > Pinopsida > Cupressales > Cupressaceae > Thuja > Thuja plicata. The sequence goes on from MU227026.1 coordinate 1,232,348, forward strand.
AACCCCCTTATATAATAGAAAAACCCAAAAATCATGACCTAGGCTACAAGGATCACATTCATGATGTTGGTACCATTAATAGATCCTACATTACTCCATCTAAACCAAAGCATACATTAAATCCTTCAAACCTTCCATTCATCTTAGGTCAATATATACCTCCATCCACTAGCTCACAATCCACTTATCCTTTCCTAAATCAAGATCAACAAAGACACACATCCTTGAAAAAGTTTCCACCACATATCTGCATGAACCCTCCATATCATTCATATCTATCCATGAACCACAATACCTTTCAAATAAATTTTAAAGCCAAGCATAAAATTCACGAGTTCAAGAATCCACATGCAATCAAGGATCAACATGTCCAATCTAGTTGACATTTAAAAACTAAGAAAAATATGATCCAACAAAAAAAAGAATCCAAAAGGCCACAAGCCCATTGAAAAAAAAGAAAAATCAAAGACAATGTGGGTTCCTAAACCCCTCATTGAATAAATGCATTCTAAAGCATCACAAGGAAAACAAAAATCAAAGAAAATATGGATTCCCAAGTTTCTCATACAAGACTTGCACACTAGGGCCCGTTTGTTTCACAGAATTGACTAGGAATTGGCATTTCCGAATTCCAAAATTGTTCAATTCAGTGTTTGTTTCCAAAATAAAAAAATTGGAATATGTTTTTGCGAATTCTAATTTTGGGCCATTTTGAGCATTCCACAATTACACCTCAGACCCTGGAATTGGAATTGAAAAGTGGAATTGGAATTGAGAGTATTATTTTGGGAAGGAAAATCCATTCCCATTTTTGTGTCAATATTATATTGCTAAAAGGATGTATGTGTGTGTGTGTGTGTGTGTGTACATGTGTATATATACACATGAGTGTATATACACACATGAGTGTATATACATACATGTATTATATAGTATATATATATGTATGTATATATATATAGTATATATACATGTACATATATATACACATGAGTATATATACATGTGTATATATATACATATATGTGTATATATGTATATAAGTGTATATGTGTGTATACACATACATGTGTGTATGTGTGTATATATATAGTACATGTGTGCATATGTGTATACATGTGTATATGCATACATGTATGTGTATATATACATGAATATATATGCATGTGTGTGTATACACAAACATGTATATATATAGTATATATACATGTATGTATATATACACATGGATGTATATACACCCATATATATACACACATATGTATATACACATGTGTGATATGTGTGTATGTGTATATATGTGTATATGTGTGTGTATAATTGTATACATGTGTATATACATACATATATATGTGTGTATATATATATATATATATATATATATATTTGTGTGTATATACACACATTTGTGTGTGTATACACACATTTATATGTATATACACATGGGTGTGTATAGATCACATGTGTATATGTGTGTATACACACACACACACGTGTGTGTGTATATACACACACATGTGTGTGTATATGTGCAAAAAAAAAAATTCCAATTCCAATTCCAATTTTGTGGAACCAAACACAGAATTTGCATCTTCTCAGTCATCTTCTAGGTGAACCAAACAGGACAAGCCAATATCTAGAATTTATTTTTAGAATAGCAGAATTCTAGAATGAATTTGAATTCCTGAATTGGCTATTCTGGCATACACGAATTCCGCCAAACAAACGGGCCCTAAATAAAATCAAAGTTGGAATTCAAGCTTCCAAAGGCTTCCTTCAATCCTCCATCCAAATATATTTCACCATCACCTTCCAAATCCATCTTGGGTCCTTATGTTGCAAAATCCATATCCTCTTCTCCATCAAAATATCAAACTCTAAAATCCACTTTCCTCCAACATCCATCTTTCCTCCATTAGCCCACCACATCTCAAGGTGTGTGCCAATGCTGATCTTGACAACATTTCCTGCCACCCATACAAAAAAAAAATTCCAACACCCCATCCATTTTTCACCACCCATTACCCTATTCCATCTTCATCCATTTTATCCCCCTTTTCGATCACCCTATCAACATCTTTGAGAATACCTTCAATAGCCATGATCTATTATAACACATATTTCAAGGTTACAATCTAAATAGAAAGATGTGTAATTCCTTCCTCCATGTCCTATCATGAGTCGATTATCTTCCGAAAAAGTCCCCCCCCCAAAAAAAAAAAGAAAAAAAAAAGAAAGAGAAAAATATTCG
>MU227026.1:1234948-1251164 GCA_018584345.1 Thuja plicata
AATATTCCCATAACATTATAGTTAATTTTAATTAATTATATTTGTTATATTCTTCTATCTATTTAATTAAATATGATTCACTCTCCTTAGTATTTGAATTTAATTTAAATACTACCCTCTTTTTAATCTATTAAATCTTATTTAATACATTATCCCTCATTGATTCCCTTTAAATAAATTTTTAATTTATTTATTCCTTCACATGACTTAAATTCTACTAAATCTAATTTGGATTAAGCTAATTTGAACCTAGATCCTACCCTACGTCAGATCACTCTCACCAAATAGACCTATCTATTAATTAACTAAGGTTAATTAAGCTAATTTCTTGATTCCTACAATAATTAGTCCTAATTATTTGCTCACACATGTGTGAGCAAATTTCTAAAAATTGACTTTTTCAAATAATCTTTATTTGGTGCCAACAAGATTTCTTACACCTATGATGACACCTTCTTACACTTTTTAAAAGTGTTTCATTGGTCCAAAACTCTTACACCCTCTTACACCTTCTTACATGATCCTTCACATGTGTACTTTAAGTACACTTTGACCCATCACATCCAAAGTTGCTCACACATGTGTGAGCAAAGTGGGCTTCTTGCATGGCTTATGCATCCCTCATGTGGAACCTATGTGGATGCCACATGAGTTCCACCTCATCCAAGCCCTCTCTCTCCTCCAAAAACTCTATAAATAGAGGCCTTTGTCAAGAGCAAATCATCTCTTATTTTTGCATTGTTACCATGCTAGTTTAGCTCTAGAATTTTTAAGCAATTTAGAATTTCATAGTAATCTTAGTTCATTTTCATGTTTGTGTCATTATGGAAACTAGATATCACATCTTAGGTTTATAATGGAATGAATATAGCTCTATTATCTTAGTTAGATCTTGCATATCATCCTAGTTTAATGCTTGTATTTTCATCCATGGTGAAAGCTTAAGACAAGTTCCTTATACTTGTTCTTGAGTTATTAGCTTATCTTTCTAATGCAATTCTAGTGGGATTATAATATTGTGTTGGGAGAGCACACCCACAAACCTCTCTAAGAGAAAATCAACAAGGCTTGGGTGCACTTGTTTGGCTCATCAGAGGTTGTGATGGATCTTTTGTTGTCTTTTAATATTATGCTTTTAGACATGTTTAATGTTGTTATTTGATGTATATCTCTAATGTTTACATGTCTAAGTGTGCTCCCAACAGGTTAGGTTTCATCGCATACATTTTGGCATGCCTAGTGGGACCCACGTCCCTTATTTTCTAATATTTCTTGCAGGTTTTTTGCAGTTTAGAAAATTCTAACGCAGACCCGTCTCCGCTCTGGAGTCACCATTTTCACATACTGTCATCTCTGCTTCTTGATCATCTATGAAACTCGACAATCTACGCTGATACTTAACCGTCTCCGCCTGTGCAAAAATAACTTATAAAACTATGGTTTCAAACTATTTTTTGTCAATTTGTAGCATTTTTTAAACTCTCAGTTCTGACAATAACAAACTTTTTTAAGAGATAAATGCTGGAATAATTTGATAAAATGTTATTTTTTAGTTTTAATAGATTTGTTTCTTTTTAACAAAATTTGACTATCTATCTTTTGCCGTCTGTGTAGATCTGTCGCCGTTTCTATAGATCACCATCTGCGCAGATCACCGTCTGCGCAGATCACCTTTTGCGACGATTCATCATCTATGACTGTTTCCTGGGTTTTAAGTTTTTTAGAAAAACTAAAGTTCCAAACTACTAACCAGTTTCATGCAAGTTCCGTAAATGATTTTTGAGGATTATCTAAATGAACTTGTATGCTTAACCATTTGTCTTGGAATGAATGTTGCTTAAAATAAACCTTACCCAATCTTGAATGTTTAAGGGAAATGAACTTCATAACTCTTGAGTGACTTAAAGTAAATTAACACACCATTTCAAGCTTTCCTTCTTGCTGTGTGGGAAATAAATTGAACTTACATGCTTAATCATACTATTGTATCTTTTGCTTAGGTAGAAAACACGTAGTTTCTTTAATTAGGTTCAATTTGAGAAATAAACTCTTTTTGGTGTGTTTGAAGAAGTGTTTTTCAACAGTTCTTTCAAGCTTATTTGTCATTAGATAGATCTCCTTAAATTTATGTGACGCTATGATTAAACTATAGCCGTATCCTCTCCCCTCGCCTTCATGGATCTTGGGTGAAGAGAAAGCTTAGTTTAATTAAGCTTCTAGAGAGGCCTGTCTAGAGGGAGTGCTTCCCCTTTAGAGGATGACCTCAAACCGGTAATCCCTTCAGCCAGTATAGAAATAAAGTGCGACCCAAAGGTCCTCTTTATCCCTTCAAGCTCGGGCAGGTTGTGTTCAATAGTAGTCCATACTGAGTGAATATCCTTAGCATACTGGCATGGTTGAACTAGAGACTTAAGTGTCTCATTTTGTACAAACCAATTGCGGGGACGCCACGAAATCTTGCTAGCAACCATAAATTAGTAGCCTACCTGATTCACCTCTGAACGCTGACTTATTATAGTGCAAGGGGAGGGAAGATTCTCCCCCTAAGATTCCCATCATACGTGTCCCAGGGTATTGTGTTTTGAAAGAGATCTTTGTAGCATGACAACAATACCTAGGAAAAGGCAAAAACATGGGCACCCTTCCAGGGGTGACATGCTGTGTGAACTGAAGGACTACCAATCAATGGGCCTATAATATTTCATGTGAAGCCAAATTACTAAGGTAGCTACTGTTTGAACTATTTTCATTGTGCTAGACCCAGTAAAAACATAAGTGGCTTGAAAGAGTCACTTGAACATACACAATCAAAAGATTACAAAGTTGAAGCAGGATCCCTTAATGTCACATTTGCTAGTATCCCTGAAGTTTGGTTTGTCCCTTGTTGGATTATCTTGAGATGTGTGTCTAATATTTTATGGTTTGCTTGTTCTAAAAATTAGTTCTTTCCATTGAACAATTTACCCAAAATCGGACTGAAAATCAAAAATTTGCCTAGAATTTTAAACACACTACCTTAGTCACAGTCGGTCATCTCTGCTCTGGATTCATTTTCTATGTAGATCACCATCTATGAAGATTATCGGCTGTGTCTAAGACTGCCATCTCCGCTTCAAAACAATGAGCTTTAAAATTGGCCGAGATAATCAAAATTTGACCATCTACAGGACCCTAGAACCGTTTGTCCTTGATCATTCATTCATTCGGCCAAAATCAATTTTTTTTTTCCATGACATGACTAGTTTTAAGAAGCATAAGAAGGTTAAACTTCCCACATCTCTAGTCCTTAGAGAGCAAAAGGAAACCACCTGTGAATCCAAGGAATTCCAACACATTGCAACATCCATTAAACAAGGGATTGAACATCGTGAAAAACTTGACAAAATCCTCTACAACAATAAAGTTTGCAATTTCATGGCCAAGTTTTCAATCAACAGAGATTTTGTCACCATTGAACAATATGATTAAGTAACACCTGGCTTCTGGATCATTCTTCCATTTCTTCCATCATCATCCTTCCTTTGTAGCATTAGATCAAAATCAAATCAAATCTTTAGGTTGAAAGACCTTAATCAAAGTATCATAAACCTTCATCCTCAAACAAACACAATATTGCTTGTAGACCATCAGTCCATCTCAAGTAATTTAAATCCCTTAGCGATGTCCCATTTTTCTTGAGATCACAAGTCCATCTTCAAGTAGAATAGGTATTACTTTAAATCCTTTGTGTTTGTATCATCATAAGGTTTAACATGCTTAGGTTTTGTTCCAAAAACCTTTAAATAAATTATCCAATCAATCAATTCAATCAATCAAATCAATCCTTAATCCAATCAAAGATCTTTGCTCCATTTCATCTCTTACATCTCCTTGTCTTTCATTCTTCTACCATTGTATGGTTGTCACTCGATCCCAAGCTAGAAACATGAGGCGAACAACATTCAACACTATCAATCGTGAAGAGAACCCATTTTCCACACAATACTTTAATGGAAGTGGGGTACGAGCTGAAGAAGTGGCCAAAGAAATGGAATTAGTGGACCAAGAAGAAAGACCCACCCAAGTGATTGACTTCCTTAGAGACCCCTACAATTTGGAAATGGTTGAGAAGGCCATTTTGCATAACAGTGATGAGATATTTTTGAATCTCATTCATAATGGTGTCACAATTCCTGTTGACTTTGATGAAACGCTCCTTACTAGAAATGTCACTAAAGTCACTTATACCACTACTGCAGCCATGGCTTCTACTTCAAATGCTACATCATCATGTGACACTAGTAAAGGACCTGTTAGTGAACCTCCCACATCAGTATCAATAGCAGCACCTATATCAACAATCACATCAATACCTCAATTGACACCTGAACAAATCCAACAGATCATAAGTGCTTTGCCAAATAATAATACACACAATAGCACTCAAATGACAACAATTCAAGGAGAAAGTGCTAATGTCAACAACATAGGGCAAGTTTCCATGCCTTTGTCTTCATCTTTGTTTCAAACGATGGGGACAAAAACATCTGCAAACAGTACATCATGAGCCTATCAATATGTACCTCCTCCTACCATTGGTATGACTTCTACGGGATTTTTAGCTGCATAATTTGGAGGAGGTGGAGGTTATGTACCCCCATTTTTCACACATAATACTCTAGATTCACCCAACAATTCAATGAACTCAAAATCATTGTACAAGGTTTACAAAGTGGGGGGAAGAAGGAGTTTTCTTTTGAAGAAATTTGTCCCTACCCATTTGACAAATCTATCACAATGCAACCATTCCCACAAAACTTTGAGATGCCCAAATTTGAAAAATACAAATGTGAGACATGTCCTCTCCAACATCTCAAAGAATTTTACATCGCATGTCAAGAGGTTTCCTATAACAAGAATTATTTAAAAAGAATTTTCACTAGGAGTCTTGGAGGCGCAGCCTTGGAATGGTTCATGGCCCTTCCTTATGGGTCAATCTCTACCTTCTCTGACCTTGCAGAGAAATTTGTTGGACAATATTCATATAACATTGAGCATCAAGCAACACTCAGTGATTTGTGCAATACTAAACAAAAGAATGGAGAAACCTTTGCTAGTTTCTTGAAACGATGGAGACATATTGTGAATCGCACGCCATAGAAAATACCTGATAGTCACTTGATTGACATCTTCACAAAGAATTTAATCTCTGAGATGTCCTTCCAAATGAAAATGGCTTCACCTGACACCTTTGAATCCCTTTTCAAGAAGGGAAAAGACATTGAAGATGGCCTTTTGCAAAGAGGTAGCATCAAACATTATACTCCTTCCAATAATGATAAACCAAAATTCTAGAGTAAGAACAAAGGAGTTTTCAATGATGGAGTGACTGATGCCAAACATGTTCAAAATGTTCAAGCATCCAACAATACTACTCAAAACAATCACAATAACAATCAGAATCAAAATTAGTATCGCAACAACAAACAAAATTAGAACCAAAATCAGCACAATCAAAATCAGAACAACAATCAGAATCAGAATAATCAAAACAATAATCAACAATTGCATAATCAATCATTCTTGTTCCCTCGCAACAACTACAACAATAACAACAACAACAACAATGATAATCGATAATGATGACAATTCACAGCTTTAGCAGAGCCTTTAGATGTGATCTTCAAACAACTCGCGGACCAAGGAATGATAGTTTACCCAAATACTAGACCTTTTGATGAGAATCAACCTAAACTTGTTTGGTATAGGGATAATGAGTATTGTGATTATCATCGCATCAAGGGGCATGATACCAAGAAATGCATGAAGCTTAGACACTTTGTGCAAGACCTCATTGAGGATGGGAAAATTGAAGTTGAAGGTTAGAATGCATCCTCATCTAATGCAAAACTCAAAGTCTATAATCAACCTTTCCCACCTCATAATCAAAACAATGCATCAAACACAATCCCATATGACTATTCTACCAATACTATCACAGGGCATGATCGAACATGTGGGAGTTTAAATGAAAATGGTATCTTTGGGTTTGACTCTCTTTTTGGCCACATTGAAGAAGTTGACATGCATGTTAATACCATAATACTCAAAGCTACTGATTGTAATGCTACTATGCGTAGACCTAGATTCACTATTCAAGCTACTGATAAACCTTCTACATCTGCAAATTCACCAGTTGCACCATCTACTACCGCTCGACCTACTTCGCACTTTGACTTGTTGGCCCAATTACGAAAGATGCCTGCACAGATATCCATCCTAGAGCTCTTGACCACTTCACCAATTCATAGAGAAGTCCTTGATAAATCTCTAAATGAATCCTGTGTCCATGAGAACATCAACGCTACACAATTCACAGCCATGATAGGAAACCTAGCCGCACAAGAACATCTAGTTTCCACTGATAAGGACTTTAGTGGTCCTGATCCTTATCATAATAAATCCCTCCATATAGAAGGCAAAATCTGCTCCACAAGAGTAAAATGAGTCCTCATAGATGGTGGATCTGGCCTAAATTTGTGCACATTGAAAATGATTCATAACATCAGTCTTTCTAAGGACCTCATTGATGTAGACGAGAGAATTACAATAAAATCCTGTGATGATCAAGAATGAGAAAGCAAGGGTTTGATCACATTGCCCTTACAAGTGGGCCTGGCCTTGATTGAAACTAGTTTCCATGTACTGGATCTAGATCTACCTTATAAAATCTTGCTAGGATGTCCATGGATACATGCTATCAAAGGTGTACCCTCTACCTACCATCAATGTCTGAAGTTCCCACATCATGGTAGAGAAATCACAATTCCTGGAGATCCTGAGCCCTTTCAATATTGCAAAAGATTGGAAGGAAAACAAGCTAATTACTATCCATTGAATGAATTTGGCCGACATTTCAATCAAGAAAGCCTTGTTTCAGAAAAGACATCCGAAACATCAACTAAGCAATCCAAAGGAAAGGAAAAAGTCACTGAGGACAAAGTTACTGAAGACAAACCCTCCTCATCTGAAGCAAAGGCCACATTCATAGCTCAAGGCATGGGAGAGTATAAATTTGAAAGTACTTTATGTATTGGGAAACTCCCCTTGTCTCCAAAGTCTTATGGAAGACCATCACCATTACCCCTCTCCAAAGATAAAGTACTTATGCACTACAAGTCAACTATTTTTGAACATTGGGGTCCTTATCAAATGAGCACATGGAGTATAGTGTCCTCGATTGGCTCTATAATGATGAAGAAGAGCGACCTGTAACTTTCCCCAAAGGAAAGTATCTAAAGTTACTCCCATTGTTGAAACATGGGATATCATGGTACTGGTCTTGGAGCTAATGAAACAGGAAAGAAGATCATAACAGCTAATGGTTATCCTAAAGGACATGGATTGGGTTCCATAGAAACTAAGACTAACTTTGCTAAGGATTATTGTTTAGCTACCTCAGGTTCAGACACTGAGGAAGAGTTCTTCAAAATTCCCTTCCAATATATTGAAGATGACCTAAATGAAAATCATCATGTCTTCACCATTACCCAAGTTGACCTTTCATCCCCTTGTCTACCCCTCACAAACCTTGAATTGATTGACTGGGATCAGCAAGACTCACCACCAGCTTTGGACATATGTGATTTGAATGAGGTAGTTTTAGCCCTCTTTGGACTTAAGAATCTCTGAGAATATGAACATCATATACACTATAGTGAACAAACCTACTTTAGTAGCCAAGTCAACTCTCTCAGTCACAAAAATGGAAAAGAAAATAAAAATAAAAAAAATGAAAATACATCCTCTAGTGAAAACCTCTCGCAGACACCTAAGGATGAAGAAAAAGATAAAATAAAGGAAGCTTCCTCTAGTGAAAACCTTTCTGAGCTGCTAGAGGAGGGAGAGGCTGACTTTCCATTTATATCATCAGAACTAGAAGTGTCCTCTATGATCATTGAAGATACTATTCCAATCAACCTAGGCATAGAAGAAGATCCACATATCACTTACATTGCAGCTTCTCTCAGTGATCAAGAAAAGAAAGACATGAAAGCATTTTTGCATAAGCACAAAATCAATTTTTCCTGGACTTACAAAGACATGCCCGGGCTTGATACAGATCTTGTCATGCATCATCTTGTGGTAGATCCAAATATAAAATCTGTTAAGCAGAAGCTTCGCAAGATGCATCCTCAAGTTGCATTAGTAGTCAAAGTAGAGCTTCAAAAGATGCTGGACGCTGAAGTAATCAGACCAATTGATTATCCTAAATGGGTTTCTAATATTGTACTAGTAGGTAAGCCTACTAGAGGCATTCACATCTGCACTGATTTCAGAGGCCTAAACCTTGCATGTCCCAAGGATGATTTTACACTCCCTAATATTGACATTATAGTGGATTTGATAGTAGGACATGAAATGTTGTCACTTATGGATGGATTCTTAGGTTATAATCAGATCATGATAGCACTAGAAGACCAGCACAAAACTGCATTCATAACACCTTGGGGCACTTTCTCTTATCAAGTGATGCCTTTTGGTCTTAAAAATGCTAGAGCCACTTATCAACGAGCAATGACTACCATCTTTCATGACCTTTTGCATGTCATCATGGAAGATTATGTGGATGATCTTTTAGGCAAATCCAAAACAAGGGAATCACATATTCCTATCCTTACTACCATCTTTGAGCGATTGGAGAAATCTAAGCTTAGGCTGAATCCCAAAAAGTGTGTCTTTGGAGTACAATCTAGTAAGCTATTAGGATACATTGTGTCACAACGTGGAATAGAAGTTGATCCAAAGAAAGTGAAAGCAATCCTAGAGATGCCACCACCCAAAACATTAAAGAAATTATGCAGTTTACAAGGCAAACTACAATCAATCAAAAGATTCATGTCACAACTGGATGACAAGGTGCATCCGTTCTCCCATCTTCTGTGCAAGAATATCAAGTTTTAGTGGGATTGCTTGTGTCAAAATGCATTTGATAAACTGAAAGGCTATCTAACTAATCCACCCGTGTTGGTACCACCTATTGCTGGCCACCCTATGATTTTTTACATATCTGCTATAGAGGTCACGTTGGGAGCCCTCTTGGCACAACTAGATGACACCGGCAAAGAGCGAGCAATTTACTATCTCAGCAGAACTCTTATTGGCTATGAGTTGAATTATTCCCTAATTGAGAAAGCATGTTTGGCCATTATTTTATGTACACATAATCTATGAAATTATATTCTTAATCATAAGATTCATCTTGTTGCTAAAATTGATCCACTCAAGTATCTCCTGGCATGTGCTGCTCTTACTGGTCATACAGCAAAATGGGTCATGATCCTTAGTGAGTTTGACATTGTTTATGTGAATCGAAAGGCCATCAAAGGACAAGTGATTGCAGATCAGCTAGCTGAAGCACCTGTTGACGGTAAACACCCTCTGATCATAGATTTTCTAGATGAATCAGTCTTAAATCTTGCCCCAAGTCCACCATGGAAGCTGTATTTTAATGGATCCTTCACTCAGAAAGGATCAGGGGCAGGAATCTTGTTTGTTACACCAAAAGGGGATCTCATCCCTAAATCTTTCAAATTATAGTTTCCTTGTACCAACAATATTGCAGAATATGTAGCCCTTGTACTTGGACTTTGACAGGCCATACAATGGCAGATTCCCACTCTATTGGTGTTTGGTGATTCACAATTGGTTATCAAACAAGTTATGGATGAATATCAAATGAAGGCTGACAAGTTGCTTCCCTATCATTAGACAGTTGAAGATCTCAAGACGCATTTTACTGAACTAACCTTCCAACAGATCCCTTGCACGAACAACAAAGCAACAGATGCCATGGCAAAAATTGGGTCCTTGATCACTATGCCAGAACACAGTGCACGGTGTGAGTTTCTTGTTGAGAATCTTACGGTCCCTTCCTATGACAAGCCAAATTTTGAAATGGTGTGTGAAATTGCTTATCCCAATTCCCCGTGGTACCAAGAAGTGTATTCCTACCTACATGATGGACTACCCCACTTACTTAACCCCCAATCAACGCAAAACTTTCATTTGCCACACTTCCCGCTACATAATCCTTGCTGATACCCTCTTCCGAAAGCATTTCAATGGAACTCTTTTAAGGTGTCTAAATTCTAATGAAGCACAAATGTCCCTGGAGGAGGTACATCAAGGAATCTGCAGAGCCCACTCTAGTGGACTTACTTTGGCCAAAAATTTGTTACGCACTGGATATTACTAGCCTACTATGGAGCAAGATGCCTACAACTATGTGAAGAAGTGTGTACCTTGTCAGCAGCACGATGATTTGATACATGCTCCCTCCCAATCACTCCAACCCACCATCACCGCTTGGCCCTTTTCATGCTGGGGTCTCAACCTTGTTGGCCAAATTTTCCCTAATTCATCCAATGGCCATAAATACATCCTAGCTGCTATGGAGTACTTTACCAAGTGGGTTGAAGCTGTTCCTGTCACCTACACTACTGGAAAACATATTTCAAAGTTTATTTTGAACTATCTTATCTGTCGCTATGGCATTCCTCAGGACATTGTTACTAATAATGGAGGATCTTTCAAGAACAAGGATGTCACAGAGCTATGTAGTATGTTCAACATTACCCACCATACCTCTTCCAAGTACTTTCTGCAAAGCAACGGTCAAGCTGAGGCTACAAATAAAACCATCCTTAGAATCCTCAAGAAAATAGTCGATGAAGCTGGCCGTGATTGGCACCTTCACCTCAATCCTGCCCTTTGGGCTTACCACACCTCCATTCAAACCCCCATGGGAGCCACTCCCTTTTCCCTTGTTTATGGTATTGAGGCTATTCTACCCATTGAAATTGAGCTCCCTTCCCTCAGAATCTCTCTCAAGAATCTATTGTCCGAAGAAGAATATAGAGTTGCCCACTTGCAAGAGCTGGAACTCCTCAATGAGAGACGTCTCAATGCCCTAGACCACCTCTGCATGTATCAAAATTTCCTTCGCCTTCAGTTCAACAAAAGGATCAAACCTTGTCAGTTCGAGGTTGGTGATCTTGTCCTGTAGCATAATATGAAGAATCTCCAGAATCGTGAGAAGAAAGGGAAGTTTGAACCTAATTGGTTGGGTCCCTTCATTGTTACAGAAAAATATGGTTCAGGCACCTATTAGATCACATCCCCAAAGGGAGATCCACTCCTTGATCCTATAAATATTGTACATCTCAAGTGCTTCTATGCTTGATCGGTTCATAGTCCGTTGTACAGCAGAAATTTTTCAAAAATCCAAAAACATTGAAAAAAATCAAAAAACATAAAAAATACAAAAGCTTGAAAAAGAAAATCAAAAAAGAGAAAGAGAAATAAAATATGTCCATCTGTGAAAACCACTTTAGTGGCACAATGGATAAGTACCATGGTGAAAACCTATTTTAGGCACCATGCGTAGTCAAATCCACCATCAGTTTCCACCATTTGTCTATATAGCTTGCATCGCCTTTCATAATAAGTGTCACTACCCATATTTGTGCAGGTAGTTCTTGGACCATCTTCCCGCTTTCGCAATAATGATTCCCGCACGACTGAGCTTACCAAATCAAAAACTAAGCTTTGATCTAGACACAGTGATCGCAAACATTTTACATCAAATCAACAAATAGATTAAATTTCCTAATGATCATTCTATTCACGAGCAATTGCCAGCGAATTTCCATTTTCTATCAATCAATCTCTGGCCCATCAGGATGCATCCTTCTGGTGTCAACTGTTTTATCAATCCACACATCAAAAATTTTCATGGCAAGAACTTTTGGACTGAATGACCACTTCATCAGGATGCCTTTTTGTTGATTTTATCTTGTATTTTACTATGTCCTTATCGCGACAGCCTTGATCTTTTATATCTTGGTTTGTTATGGTGAGTATCTAGTGAAATACATGTCCTTTGTGCTATGATCTGCTTGTCATAGTTTGTTAGTGCATTTATTTTTTTCTATTCGGTTATGACTATGTATGCCTCACTGGGGGCAAGATTCATGCATATCAAATCTCTCAAAAGATCTGAATGTACTACGTCTTCTCATGAGTAACATTTCATAGCTCTCATCATACCTGATATCACGCATTCTTGTTCCTAACAACCTATTTTTCTGAGAGTCTAGTCCACGCAAAGGAACCATGTCACTTGTGTTTTCTAGCACATGGTGCATAACTCCTTTTGCAATATCAAACTAGGGTGTGCTCTCTAGAATTAACATGGTATCAATCCCACTATTATCATATAGTTAGTCTTTGCATTATAGTTAGGTCATATTGCATTATGATTTTGCTTTTGGCAAAGGTTTTTATTTATTCCCCTATCCGGTCACCTATGTGATTTTATCAGACTTATTGTGATACACACAAATACAGTGTCCTCATTTAAACATTAGTCATTAATCCATTGCATTGTTCATTCCATTAATCATTAGTCATTATACATTTGTCTTATATTGCATTCATTTCATTCATTAAACATTAGTCATTAATCCATTGCATTGTTCATTTCATTCAACATTAGTCATTGCATTGTTCCTTTCATTCATTAAATCATTAATCATTATCCATTGCCTTATTCATTTCATTCATTACATCATTTAGTTGCAGTGTTCATTTTAATACATTTGCATTGATCATTTAGTTCATTATGTACATTGTTCATTTAACTCATTTATAGTTGCATTATAATTCCATTCGCATTATACATTTATAACCATCATATAGTACCATTTGCATCTTGCATTCCATTAGTTGCATCCATAACATCCATTACATCTTTTAGGGTTCATTCATTTCATAAAGCATAATAAATACATTGATACATAATTACATTACATCCATACATGATAAAATATAAGAATTAACACATGACATCACATCTATCTATACATATATATCTCCATATCTCATCCCTGCATCACAAATTTGTCAATATCATCATATATATATTCATCCCATCCCGCATGTCAGTAATAAGCATCATATATACTATAAATATAACATCATAAGTGCATCCATACATCATATAAGCATATAACATCACAAAATCCATACATCAGAGTCCCATAGTCCAAAAATAGTCCATGTATATATATATCCAAAGTGTCATATCATACATCATGTGTCAAAAATGTGTCAAAACTGTGAATCCAAAAAGTCTGAGAAGTGTCATAGCGGTGGTCGTGATGGTCCTGCTCCCCTGCTGGGACGTGGCGGTAACCCCACTGATCCCTATGATGCCCGACCAGTGCTCTCTGACTGTGCCCTCTCAAAATATGCAGGCTCTTGTGCCTCCTCTGGCACTACTCCATGGTAAAGCCCCATATAGTATGCGGCCTCTCAGCCTCTGCATCCTACCTCTCTCTGAGCTGCCATGGCATCGGTCATCATCTGACCCAACCCTGTCGCACTGCCTGCTAGCTGCACTATATCACGGTCTACCCTGTACTCCTTGGCACGTCTCCATGCTAAGTCTCACTCTACTGTTAGAGCTTCTATCTATGTTGACATAGCTACCAGCTCCTCCTTTCGGTCCCCAAACTCCTCTATCACAGCAAACTCCCCACTATCCACCTGAGCCTGTAAAATGTCCAGTGCCCATTGTACACTATCCCCTCGAGCTATCTCTGATGATAGCTCCCTCTAAACCTGGGTCACCTCTATCTGCAGGCTGCTAGCTGTAGCCTATGTTGTGGCTAATAACCCCTGTAACCATAGAATCTCAGCCTGTGTGCTCACCTCAATTGCCTGAGATGTCACCAATAGCCCTTGTACTCTCCCCATCTCAGTCCGCAGGCTATCTTGCTCTGCTATGACTATGTCGTGTGTCTCTTGGGCTATGTATCCCGCTGGTGGTCCTTGTCCTGGTGGAGGTCCCTATGGTGGTGTCCCCTATGGTGCCTATGGTGGCCCTTATGGTGGATCCTGCCCCTGTACTTGTACATCAGGCATGATAGGCAGTTTCCCACCTACTGGTATCTGCACCTGCCCCCTCCGCTGTAGTATTTCCACCCTAGGCCAGACTCTCCTCCCTCTGGCCCCTCCATCTCCTCCCTCATCATCATCATCTCCCTATCCTCCTCTGTCTCCTCTAACCCCTGGCTGCTCATCATCCTGAACAACCCCTGGCACTGTCAATCTCACAGGTCTATGCGCTGCCCACCATTGTGCATATGCAGGAACTACCTTGCATCCTGTAGTGACTCCCGAGCCCTGATCTAGGGGACCTTGATCATGCCCATGAATGATTCTTGGGCTATCTGAGGATCTGCACCCATCCCCCATACACTCCCTATCTCTCGGGTAACCAATGGATGAGGAAACCTATCCGGTACTGCCTCCTGCACTTGGCCCATCTACCTCCATACCCTGGATGGAATATATCATGATATCATGTAAGCTTTCCTCCCGAACAGCCAATAGTCAGTCTGCATGAACCTCATGTAGTATGAATCATAAAATCCATCATCTGCATATCCGTCCTGCTATGGGGTCTCATGGCCCCAGGCCTCACATCTTACATAGGGTGCCCACAGTATAGCCCCCATCTCATCTAGTCTCCTGCGCCAGTATCCCACAGAATATGTGACCTCATAACTGATTGGCAGCTTACACCTGCACATAAAGGGCTCATATGCTGCCTGAGTCTCCTGATATCTAATCGGTCATGTGACCATAATATGCTCTCATACCCATACTAATAACAGCGTACATCCAGGACCTAGTGCCCTACCCTTGAGGTAGGCGCACATATGGAGATCATAGTATAGTTGGCCAAGGATGATGTATCTCTAGTAGTACGGGTCACCGTCCTTGACCATGCTGCTCAGCACTCATACCCAGCCTATAGGGAAACCCTTGCCTGCATGATCAAGCATGAGACGTCCCCCTATTAACCCTGCCAACTAGAGTGCTAGTCATCATGGCCATGGCTCCATGGTCATAGCTCCTGTCCACAACATCCACTGTCGTGTAATCGGCAAATTTGTAAACCTCTATCTCAGAGCCATCTCCATATAGGGCTTTGATCCCTCCATGCAGTACTCTAGTATCAGCCCCTGAATGGGCACTCTGTAGATCCTCCATACATCATGGAGGGTGATAGTCGCTTCCCTTGTAGGGAAGTGGAAGCTCGAGGTGGTACTGTGCCACCTCTCTATCAATGCAGACATGAGCGCATTATGCGCTTGAAGATGCATCCAATGCCGCACGTGCTCTAGTCCGTACAATGTCACCTACCCCCACTCTGCCACTATCAGGTGCTGCTCTAGCTCCATGGTCACTAGGTAGCACTCCCTGGATTGAAATGTAATAGTCTCCTCCTACAGTCAGCAAGCAAATGTTAGCAATCAGATAGCATGCTGGGGCATTGAAACATGTCCCAGACCGGTCTGAAGCATCAAAAAATGCTCTCGAACCCTTATCTTTTCTCTTATTCTTCTCTTTACTTCCATTTTTGGGTCAATCCATGCAGACAGCGGTTAACCCTCGCAGATGGTGGACTTTCACAGTCGTCGATCTATAGAAATGGTGAATCCCCACAAACGCCAATCTGTAGAGACGATGGTTTAGGTCACCGCCTCCCTTGCTGCATAGATGGTGGTGTTTATACATCATCATTTCCACTGTGCCATTTTTCTTCCCCCTACCCTCGCAGACGGAGATCAGTCGATCTTCGTTTGCACAGACGTCGGTCGCCTGTCAGACATCTACGAGGACGATGGTTTGTCGATCGCCGTCTGCACAAACAGCACTCAGGCGATCGCCGTCTGTGTTGCACGTCTAGTTTAGAGCATTTATTGTGCCTAACTACCCTCCCAAAACATTAAATGTGTAATTGACAGAGTTGGTGCTCAACTACTCACTGGTGGTCCCGCATCCACAGGCCGCTGGTGTACTCAGATGCGCTCCCCAAGTTGTGCCCGCTCTTGTTGCACTGTCATTGCTCTCTTCTTCTTCTCTCTTTTTGATCTTCGTGAGTGAAAGTGACTTGTCCATGGGCCCCGATGGACTATTTCTAGCCTCTTGGGACCCATTTCTTCCGTTGCCCTCCCCTTTTTCCTGTTCTTGTCCCCATTCTCCCTTCATTTTTCCTGGACATGCCATGCAATTGGTCTGCTTTCTCCATTTTCTTGCCTTTTCAAGAAAATTATATTTTTTTCTTTTATTTTCTCGAGGGGTCACCCTCCTCCGCTCTCGC